>AFQZ01000454.1:0-37892 GCA_000222935.2 Aciculosporium take MAFF-241224
AGATGCATAGCTAGGGAAGTCTTCTTGCCACTAGCTTGCTTTAAACTCTTAAATACTATATTATTAAATAGGATTACTATTAATGTGCTACTTAAATGTACAGCTCTTATACTGCTTAAATGTATAGCTAGGGAGGTCTTCTTACTACTAGCTTGCTTTAAACTCTTAAATACTATATTATTAAATGGGGTTACTATTAATATGCCACTTAAATATACAGCTCTTATACTGCTTTCTCTCTATGTCTCTTATAGCAAGGCCTTTATGCCTTAGAACACTATTATATATATTACCTTATTAGCACTACTATTAATCTGCTCCTTCTTTATAAACTTATCTAAGAATATTAGCAGGTATAATAACTATGCCTCTGCTATAGCTACTCTTAAGAAATAGTCTGGTCTTTATAATAGTCTATTAGCCGGGTTTAACTTCCCTAGCCTATGCTTAATTATAAAATCATATAAATAAAGTTTATCTAACACTATAACCTATTTACTAAAGAGCTTTAGTTTTATTACTAGGTATTTATAGTTTAAGTAATTAGTAATCACTTTTATTAGATGCTGTAAGTAAGCTAGGTAATGCCTTTATATGTAAAAAGCTTCTTATATGGCTAGTAGCTTGGTATTAGGTGTTGCGTAGTAGAGTTTAGGACCTAACAACTTCCGTGATATATATACAACTAAGTGCTAATTGCCTAGCACTAATATTATTAATATTATGCTAATAGCAAACGCTAAGGCGTCTGTTTTAACTTAAAGGGGGGCTGTTAGATTAAAATAAACCAGGACTAGTACTTTTAAAAACTTTTGTTTTAGCATCTTAAACATAGCTTATATGTTATAAGGTAGTTTAAAGGTTCCTTTAAACTCTCCCTTTAGAAGGTCTGTTAATAGGACGGCTATTTTACTGTATACTCTAATAAACTATTAGTAGAACCCTGTAAACCTAAGGAAGATTTATATCTCTAGTATGCTACTAGGTAGCAGCTATTCTGCTACTGCCTTAATGCATTCTGGTTCTATTTTAATACCCTTTAGTGTAATAATAAATCTAAGGAAGCTAACCCTTATTGTTAAGAATTTACATTTATTAAGGTTTATATATAGCTTTGTAATATGTAATCTTTATAGGACTAGTTTAATATGCCCCTTATACGCTGCTGTGTTACTGCTATAAATCAGGATATTATCTAAATAGACAATACATATCATATCCACTAGCTCTCCTAGTGTAGTATTAATATATTCTTAGAAGGTAGCGGGTGCGTTCACTAAGCTAAAAGGCATAATAAGATATTTGAAGTGACCATATTGGCATTAGAAAGCTGTCTTCCACTCATTACCCTTGCAAATACGTATCCAGTAGTAAGCATCTTTTAAGTCCAGCTTCATATAAATTATTGCTTCTTTTAACCTATTTAACAATTCTAATATAAAGGGAAGAGGGGCCTTATCCTTTTTAGTAACCCTATTAAGGCCTTTATAATCTATATAAAGGCATAGTTAGCCTTCCTTTTTTAGCATAAATAAGATTAAGGCTCCTACTAGACTTATTAATCTTCTTATCCAGCCTTTCTTTTATATATCTACTAAGTATTTATAGAGAACTTATAGCTCTTTTTCTACTAAGTTATAAATTAGTCCCTATAGCAGCATTCCTCCTTCTATTAATTCTATTATATAAGTTTTCCCTTCTAAAAGAGTAGCCTACTAGCTAACTCCTTTAAAAACATATTTATAAATTCTTTATATTTTAGTAAAAGCGTCTTTATAGTAACCTCTTTACTTATTTTGTTTTTAATTAGCTTTTCTTAAGAAACAAATAGTTATACTATATATTAGCTAAGAATTAGCATTATACCTGCTGCTTTTTTTATATAGTAAATCTATTATAAGCTAGCAACTAGCTTTAGGCGTTCCCTTGTCACTAGGTATCTCTAATAACCTAATGCCCATAATAGTACTTTTAGCTTATAGTCTACAGCCTAGTCCATTCCTAGGATTAGTCCTTCTCTAGTATCTGCTATGTAGCAGCAGAGTTAACAGAATTTACTATAACCTATACTATTTATTATTTATACCACCCTATTAATAACACCTTAGTGCTTTAGTTTTATTAGTAAGGCGCTCTCTAGCTTTACCTTATCTGCTTCCACCCTACTTTAGTTAGCCTTTAATGGTAAGTTTAAATATATTATTAAGTTTATTACTCCTAGGTTAAATAGCGCATTTACTACTACCTAGCTTCCTTCTTACTATAGTTTTATCCTTATTCTTATTTAAGAGTTATTAATTTCGTTCTTAAAGTCCTTAATTTAGCCTAGGGGTTTAACTATAATAATATGTCCCTAAGCACATACTATAGTTACTAGTATTATATTTAGGTCCATAGCCTATACTGCTTTTTTATGGTTACTATAGTATAAACTCGTTATATGCCTATTTAAACCACATGTCTTGCAATTAAATGCTCTATAATAAGGAGTAATATAGCTGTATTTTCCACATTTAAAACAAGAATAAGATTACTAGTTCTAGGTTGTTTCTTTCTTACTACTTATCCCCTGCTTATCCTTTAATAGTAATATTAACCTAGCTTGTTTCCTATAGAAATAGGGTTTCTTATTATACCCCTTAGTAGCTACTTCTACCTTATAACCTTATTTAATAAGGTATGCTTAAGACTTAAGGAACTCTTAGCTAAGGACCTGCTTTCTTATTATATGGTTTAAGCTATTAATAAACATATAAATTTGAATTCTCTTAGGAATGTCTTTAGATAACTCCCCCTTTATCTTACCTTAAATCTTAATAAACGCTATAAATAGCTAATTGTCTTATTACTATAACTTTAGTAGTAACTTTATTACTTCTAGGTAGTATATGTTCTTATTTATTACTCTGTCCTTTAGCTATATAATAAAGTCCTTCTAGCTATAATTATTAAAGTTTATAATACTATCCGTAGCTGTATATTTATTTTATTATTACTTTGCTTCCTTTGCTAAGCAGCTGCTAGTATAGGCAACCTTAGTTAAGTCGTCCGTAAAGGTTGCTCTATTTATAATAAAAGCTATGTTTAGGTCTATAAGAAAGAATTATAAGTTTTTATAACTATTTCCCTTATAAACTAGGGCTTTTAATTGTACTTTTGTAAGGCTATGTTATAAGTAAGTTACTATTAATTAATTACCTAGAGTATTTGTTTAAAGAGAAGCAGTTAAACCAGGCTCCTCTAGTATAGTTATTAAGGGGTTTATTAAGTCCTGCTATATTTTCTTAAGTTAGGTGCACTTCTAGGCAAGGCATAGCTTCCTTATAGCTTTCTTAAGTTCTTAATCTAACTTATCTTTCTCCTTAGCCTATGTATTAATATCTTAGATTTAGGTGTACTAGGGTTTAGGCTAATAATACTAATTACTTATAGCGCTATTAAGGTAAGTTTATCTTATTCCTATAGGTTTTCCTATTTTATCCTTTAATATAAGTATAAGGGGTTTTAGCTATAATATAACGTCTTATGCTATAGTAATACTAAAGCTGCTTTTATTTCTATTAAATTTATCTAATGCCTGTATAGTTACTATATTAATACAGCTACTTGCTTGTGTATTTATTCTTTAGGTTAATATCTTTACTAAGCTAATGGTTTACTGTCCTTATAGAAAAAAGTAAATATTCTATTATAGTTAGAGGTTTACTAGTAAAGTAAAGGCTATAGTTAAGCGTACTTATAGCTAAATAGCTACAGGTAGGGTTAGTAATGTAAATACTATATTTACTAGCCTCTCTATCTCTCTATAAGACCTATTCTCCTATATACCTGTGTATAGCTAGGGCGCGGCTTGCCCTAGTGGGTCTCCGTACTCTTACGCTCTTGTCTCATGACTCCTCTGACACTTTAGGATTTATAGGACTAAGGAGTTACTAAGGATAGTTTATACTAAATTTAACTAAAAGTAGTACTAATAATAAAGTAAAAGTTTCTTATATTTATAGAAATCTAGTTATAAATGGTAAACTATACTTTAAATATATAAGAAGCATTATAATTTTAGAGATAGCTTTAGGTACCTTATTATAAGCCTCTTATTACCTTGCTTATATAGTAGGTTTATAACTTGCCTATATTAGGCTACTTAGGGCAAAATACTACTTTCTAGGTACTATATAAAAATTACTACTAGGATAGAATATTAAAGGATATAGTATAGTATATATAAAACTATTATTACTTTAGTAGGTATAAGAGCTAATAACTTTATTAGGGTCTATTAAAGCTTATACTAGCTATAAACTATTACTAATTATAAATCTTAGTATATTTTATAATAAAACTTTTAATTTATAATAAGGTATTACTATACTTTCTAATAGTTATTATAAACTATCTCTTAAAGTATATATAACTAAAGGTAATAATAAGTATAGTAGCTAAAGCATGTATAAAACAGTTTAAATATTACTAGTAGTATTTTTATAGATTTCCTTATTAGATTATTTCTAACTATAATTTAGATTAGCTTAGTTATTTTTAAATTATACTTTATAAGTAAGTAGGTATTAAGTAATTATTATTTATATCTTATTATCCTTAAATAAACAGTAGTATAAAATAAGTAAACCAGAAGGTATAAGCAGTCTTATAAATAGTTATTACCTTTTTATAATATAACTAGGCTAACTATTTACTAGCTTATTAAATAGCGCTTAATAACTAGATCTTTATAATAACTAGTATAAGTATAAACCAGGCACTAAAGGGCTTTAATATTAAATTAGTTTAGTGCATACTAAATAAGATTAAAAGCCTAACCTTACTTAAGGGAAAAGCTGTATTATTTTTAAAATATATCTAGGAGGGGATGGTAATAGTATAAGCTATAATTAATTTTACATAATAATATTAGTAAGATATAGCAAATGTTTCCTAGTGTCTAGTAAAATATTACTAAATAGGGGATTTTATATAATTAAATCTCTGTTATATAAAGATAAACTATTCTAGCTAAAAACTTAACTAGGTAAAGGTAAAATATAAGGTCTTAGAGATATTAACTTTACTTACTATTTATTTAGATATTCTATAGGAAATATACCTGGTTTTTTATATAAACCTTATTAAAAGGGCAGCTACTAATCCGCTTTTATTATAATACCTAGCTAATTCTAGACCAGGCCTAATACTTTTACTTTATAAGAATAACCTAAATTTAGTAAAATATAAGATTAAGGAAATAGTAGTAGTAAGAAATGCCTAGGGTTAGGGTAACTAACAGAATATGTTAGTAAAGTGGGTAGAATATATCTAGCTAATATAGGAACTG
The DNA here is from genome assembly GCA_000222935.2 of Aciculosporium take MAFF-241224. Taxonomy (NCBI): domain Eukaryota; kingdom Fungi; phylum Ascomycota; class Sordariomycetes; order Hypocreales; family Clavicipitaceae; genus Aciculosporium; species Aciculosporium take. The sequence continues at coordinate 5,333 of AFQZ01000454.1, forward strand.
TTAGAATCGCTCGTCTGGAGGATGGAAGGGATACATGATAGTAACTGGGAATTGTGGGTCATATGCATAATGCGCGTGCCCTAATTGGCTAGATTACTATGTTATGTAACCTAGGGTAGTACTGTGGCTATAATACCATACTTTTGTATTGTCCCCCTCTTTTCCCTTTAAATAATTAAAACCAGAATAGAAATCAGACCTTTGTTACCCCCTGTGTTATTGCTATAGCATATAGCACCCTATAAAACCATTACTAATTAGTGGTTGTTATAACTACAGATTAGCTAGGAATTAACAGAAGAGACAAACTTCTAATATAACGCACTTATTTATTTAATTGCGTAGAATCCGTTGTTTGTACTACCTAAAAGTAACTTTTTCTATTATTGTTAACTTTTGCTACTTATCTATAATTATAAAGAAGTTTCTTTGTAGAATTTACCCCTTATCGTTGACATTTGCTACTAGTCCATGATTAAAGTATCTTCTTTGCTGTCTATTACAGAGAAAACACTAAAAATGGCTTTAACTTCTATTACTAGAGCTAATTAACCCATCTAAGACTCCCTTTTTATAAAACTCTAAAAGTATTCTAACTACTTTATAGAGAAATAGGCTAAAGCTAATGAATAAATTAACCCTAAAAAAGGTATAACTTCTGAACTTTATAATAAATTTGCCTACTATATTAATAAGTATAAATCTAGTAACTAAAAAGGTACTAAGTTTCCGTTTATATATTAAGAAGACTTCAAAGAATAGACTGCTAATATTTTTAAGAAGATTACCCCTAAAGTCTAATAAGTACTTTAAGATATTCTTTAAAATTAAGGAATTAACACGTAAGAAGGATTATAAAGACTAATTAACCAGGTACTTGCTGATTTAGTTAGTATGGATAATTCTGTCTTCTTTCTTAATGAAAGGCTCCTGACAGGAAATAACACTATTAACACGTTAATGTTAATGATAACCTTACCTCCCCCTAACCCTTCTAACCCTCCTAACCCCCCTACTAACGAAATAATAATACCCTCTCCCCTAGAATAACAAATGATATTAAAGGAAATTACTAATATAGACTAAAAAGCCTTAAACTCTCTTACTAGAGTTTATGATAAGGAAAATAAGTATTCTGGTGTACTTTATAACTTTATATATTCTAAAGTCCTAATCTTTAAGGATATCTACATAGCATAAGGAATTTTACCTAAGTTATACCTGTTTATACTATTAATAATGCTTATAGGCAATGCCTATAAGTATTACCTTAAGAAATTTAGTAGAATACTTATTTTATTTAATATAATAACTAAGTAAATAAAGGAAAACTTTAAGACTAAAAAGAATTAAAAATTCTACTAAACATAATTTTAAGAGATAAAGTTTTATTATGTTATAGCTAAAAATCTAATAAAGACTAAACTTAAATGTTTAGAATTAATGATTTAATAGCTCTTAGACTTATTTAATAGTCTTTACCCCCTCTCTAAGAAAAATATAATCCTTAGGCGCTAACTAGAAATATTTGTTTAAGATAGCCCTAAATTTAACCAGATAACCTACGTCTGAACTAATACCTATAAAGGCATAGTTAGTAATATTTGCCACTATCTTATAATAAAAGATATAATAGAACCTGTTTTAAAATCATTTATAAGCTAATAAATTATAAGAGAAAGCAAGTATTAACCTTAAAACACCACCCTAAGCACTAACATAGTCTTGTTTACTAACTAATAATATTTACAAGCTTTCTAACCCTAAAATAAAGCTAGATCTAAAAAATGCTTTATCTATTATAAAGAAGAATATTAGTTAACTAACCATTCTATCTCTAAGCAAAAGAAAGCAAAAGAAACTTAGTAGAGTAACTAAAGGCATAAATCCCCTCCTTTTAAATACTAATTTTATACATACTTATAAGTATTTAAAGGTAAAGACAAAGAGTTATTATCCCTAGACAGCAGTAATAAGAATAAATATAAAAAAGCTGCCTAAAACGCAGTATTTATTGCCTTTAAAAAAGAAAAAGCATAAAGTAATAAAGAAGCATAAGAAACCCTTACGTTTACAAATTTCTTTATATAAGCACTTAATCCCCCTCTCTTTTCTGCCTTAACTGTAAATTTCTAGCAAAATAACGCCTTTAAACACGTGTTATTTATTAAAGACCCTTATAACCATAATACTAATAAAACCACATAACAGCAGGTATTTCTCATGGATTCACAATATACCGCAGAAACGTTTCACGGTATCCTCCCAGATACTAGAGCAGCCAGAATCTCAACTGCTGGCCAAGTGCCGGAAGTGCGACCTTAAATGGCATTTTAAAGCTTTCCACGATTTTTGGTATGATTTCTTTTTATGTTCTTAATAGTGCCATGCCTTTTTTATATTTTATTACGGATATGGATAAAATAGGTGTTAAGCTTAATAATCTTAAGAACCTCTTTATTTAAGGAGAAAAGAAAGTACTTATTATTTAGAAATAGGGATATTCTTAGTAAACAAGTAGTTCCTAAGAACCTGCTGTCTTTATGCTCTTAAAAGCAGAAATTTACTAACTTTATCATTGATTTAGCCACCCTTTGATTAACTAACTATATAACCTTCTTGCTAAAGCCAGTAAAGATTTTAATAGAGCTAACATAAGAAAAATCACGCATGCCTATTACTAATGCCAGATAAACGCTAAGGCTCTTAGTAGATTTAAGTTTACTCTTAAAGATTATCTTAAATTTAACTATAAGGTCCTTATTAATATTATATAAATTAATAAGAAGCCTGTCCTTTATATTATTAACTTATTAACTTCATTTTAAGCTGCTTACTTTTTTAGACCCTAATAATAAAAAGCTTAAGATATCTAGAATGCCCTTAATGAATGTTAGATTAATATATATCTTAGACCCCTAGACTAGATAGTCTATAATGCTAGAAGAAACTTTGCTTCTAGCGAATTTAGGCATTTAGCTTAACTATTATTAATTAATATTAATAAAGTCCCTATTAAAGCATATAATATCATCGGAAAACTTAAGCGATATTATGCCCCTCTTTAAAGAGCATATAATATTATTAAGACTAAAGCTTATGGTTTTCTTTTAAAAGAGCAGATACTATAGATAGCTATTAAAGCAGTTAATAACTCTGCTAGCCTAAATAGCCTTATTCCTATCCTCTTAGTCTTTAAAACCTATTTAAGGATAATAAATAATTCCCCTTTAAGCTTTATAGTTGCCTAAAGAGCTAAGATGCTTTAGAAAGCAATAGACAAAGCAAGATATAGTCTTATAAGGCGCTAAGTTAATAATGCCTTTAATACTTAAAATAGCCTAATAACCCTACTAACATATAATCTTCCCTTAAACTCTAATATATAAGTTTATTATAAGAAAGGTAAATAGACTAGCCTATATAAGCTTTTTTTAATAAAAGAAGAGACTTATATTATTAAGATGTCTTATAGTCTTATAAAGTTTTAATCTATAGTTATTAAGCCATACATTACTTTGCTAGAAGCAGAGACTTCTTATAAGGATAACTAAGCTTAAAATAAGGAAGCTATAGGAATAGCTTTAACTTCTTAAGAAGGGCAAGGCCTAAGCCTAAACAACCCAGACTAGGAAAACGCTAAGATTAATAAAATTATTTACAAGACTTCCTCTAATGAAATTGTTTATAAGACTCCTCCTAATAACCCTATAAATCCATAATAAAGAGGCCGTAGAAGACCTTAGAAATACCCTTAACTAGAAGCTTTCCTTATAGAGAAAGAAAAGGCCGATTTTTAACTTATAATTAACCTTTATATATAAGGAAAAATAACCATGCCTAGAGAACCATTTAAACTCTCTGATAAGGCTAAGATTAATATTTTACTAGTAAGAAATATGTTTAAATTTGTTTAATTTAACCCTTAAAAGTATAAAAGCAAGAGACTCTTTAGTTTATAAATAGTACATAAGATTAAGAGTAAAGCAACTAATTCCCTATATAAAAAATCACAATGTATTATTTAAGGCTATAGCGACCATAGGAAAGAGGTTATCCTTATATAGTCCCTGATGATTTAAAGAGCTAGTTAGAGGCTTATTATCACTCTTACCCTATTATTAAAAAGAGAAGGTATTATAGCTTAGTTAAGGGACATTACCTAAGTATATATATAGTTACAGATAAAGCTTAATTATATAATTCTTATAAAGCTTCTAGTACAAATTGCACACCTTTACCCGCTAGATATTATTATGGTTATAATAAAGCTGCTTTATAGAATTGTAAAAGCAGGCACATATTAGTGGTTGACGTATTTTAATTCTTATTATTAAAAACTTTAAATAATTACTTTTACCTACGACTTATGCTTACTTATTTCTTTAAAGAAAAACTCTTGTTTTAAACTTATTAGAATGCAGACTAATAACACGTTAGGCCTTAGTAATGCTAAATTCTTTAATTATAAAGAGGTTGAGTTGAAAAATGCCGGATTTCTTGCAAAGCTAAAGTAATGCCTAGAGAAATCAACACTATTAATGTTTAATAGTTATATTCTAAGTAAAGCTAATAATAGCACCTTCTTCTTATAGTAAAAAGTATAAGAAAAGAAGCTATTAAAAGTTAACTAGGATAATTAAGCTTAATATGTTAAGCAGAGAGCTTAAGGTGCATATATTGCTCTTATCTGCCAACCTAAAGCCTCCTACAATCTTTCTATTGCAACCTAAAGCTAATAACTAGAACCTAATAATATAATAAAGCTTAATAAGAGGCTTAGGTAGCAAATTAATAATCAGAACCATGGACTTTATTATATGCCTTTCTTACTAGAAAATGTCTCTCTTTATGTTTTTATTAACAGCTTCTTTATAAATAATAAAGACCTTAGCTTATAGCTTAGCTACGTAATTATCCTTAGTAATAAGGAAAAGAACGTTAATGCCTTTGAATTTACGCTTATAGGCAACATTATAACCTATAGCTTTATGAAATCTAAAAGAGTTATAAGAAGTGCCTTAGCATTAAAGCTATATAAAATGGTCTAAGGAGTTAATATTACTTATATAATAAGTATAATGTTAAGCATTATTACTAATTAATTGAACAAGCTGAATATTTTAATTATAATATGCACTGACTCTTTCTTATTATATAAATGTATTATTAAATTAGGCACTATAAAGGAGAAAAGGCTTATAATTAATATTATAGCGCTATAATAGTTATATAAGCAAAGGGAAATCACGGAAATCCAATGGATAAATGGCTATAATAACCTCGCTAATGCGATAATAAAAGCCTCCCTAAATAGAAGTCTTAAGGCCTTTATAACTAAGAATAAGTCTTAAATCTAAGTAGAAGGTTGGGTAAAGAGGCCGGTGTTAATTGTTAAAGCCGAAGCTGCTTAGGAGGAATTAAGCGCGTAACAAAGAATTTAAATTCGATGAATCTGAACGCGATTGATTAAGGGACTTTAAGGATGCTCTAGACTAGGAAAAAGTTATTTATTTAGGTAATATTTCTTATGTATTACAGTGTTATTAATTTTTTGCTTATTAATTAATTTTTATAGATTTGTTATGTATTTTAGAGCGATTCCTCTTTTTTAATAAAGAGAGAGTTTATAAGTGTTAGAATTACTTATCTGGAGAATGGAAGGAATATACAATAGTAACCGGGAATTGTAGGTTATATGCATAATGTACGTGCCTTGATTAGATGGATTACTATGTTATGTAACCTAGGGTAGTACTGTGGCTATAATACTATACTTCTGCATTATCCCCCTCTTTTCCCTTTAGATAATTAGAACTAGAATAGAAATCAGACCTTTGTTACCCCCTGTGTTGTTGCTGCAGCATATCGCACCCTGTGAAACCATCAGGAACCTTTAGAAAGTTTTTTAGATATAGTAGTACTAGAGCATTATAAGGTATAATAAGGTAATATATACTATAATAATAGGCCTATATAAGGGGCGACCTAATTACTAACTATAACGCTTTGCTCTAACCCTTAAACAGTAAGAAGAGGGCTATATAATAAATTTAAGCTTAAAGCTTAGATTTATATAACTAGAAAGCAGATAGCTTTATATAAGCAATATATAAGCGGCTTAGGCCCTAGTTATGCATATAACTATAAAGGCAGAGTTACTAGAATTAAATAAATCTTTTCCTTCTTTTCTTCTTTATAAATAATATTCTCATTTAAGTCACTAGCTCTGCAGTTGTATTCTAGCAAGACCATAACAAGTAAGAGGTTTATTACTTCCAGTTAGTATGATTTGCTAGTACTAGTGTGTCCTTATATAAACCCTATTACTTCTCTTAAGTTACTTATTTTAATTAGATAGTCTTAAGACCTTATTAGCTTAGGTATTATACTTATTATTTTACCCTTTTACTAACTAGAGTTTTAGCTAATTTACTCTAGTAGGGTAGGTCTAGTCTGCTACGGGTTTAGCTGCTAAGTTATATTATTTCCTATTATTATTAGTTTAAATAGTTCTTATGTATAGGTATCTCCTACATAAAAAAAAAAAAACGACAAAAACACTGCGGATATAACGCGGTATTACGCCTAAAACAGAAAAGAAGCATAGAATTAAATTCTTTATTATTAATTACCCCCCCTAGTAATAGCGCATTATATAAGGGGAGTAAGCAGTATAAGGAATATAATAATTAATAAATTTTCATGTAGATTTATAACTAATAAAGGACAAGGCACTACCTAGGAAGAAATATAGTATTAAAGAGAGAATCCTAAAGTAGTAATTATATAAAAAAAACTAAAGAATAAAATAAAATTACTAAAGGAATTAATAATAAAAGTTATCTTAAAAGTAGAAATAACAGAAGTATAGGCTTTTATTAGAATTATTATATAAATTACTATAAATATAAGAGGAGAGATAGCCTAAATAAGAACTAGTATAAAAGGCCTATAGGCTTTAATTATAAAAGCGGTTAATAGTAAGGTAGAAACCATAGTTAAAAAGGCAGTTAAGGAGGTAATAAAGGCTATTCCTAGGACTAGATTAGCAGTTAAGGGGACTTAAGTAATTATTATAGCTTATAGAGCTATAAGGCAGAATATAATAATCCCTTTAGCCTAAATAAAGGGTATAGCAATACCAGCCTGCTATTACTAGAAAGCAATAGTAAAGGAAAACACTATTAGTAAGGTAGTTAAGAACAGATTACTAAGGGAGATTATAAAGGCAGTAAACAGCGCTATTAGCATAAAGAAAGTAGTAGTAGTATGCTAACTTTAGAGTAGAGATATAGTTATTATATTTACTAAAGCAGGGAGGAAATAAAAAGAAAACACGGCCTAAGTAAGACTTACCTTTAAACCTAAGGCAGAAGTAAATAAAAAGATGTTTAGTATAATTATTAAGGGATTCCTAATATAATTAATAAACTACATTACGACCGAGGATATAAAGAAGAATATTAAAAAGGAAAATAGTTTAAATATAGCAAAAATAATAGTATAAAAGCTAAAGGGAATAGTAATAAGGGCATTACTAGTAGTTAGTGTTAAGGGCACTAAGGCAGTAAACCGCTTATGCTATAGGGAAATAGTATACTAAGCAAAGATTTTTAATACTAAGCTATATAACAAGATAATCTACCTAAAGCAATATTATAACTACTATAAGATTAGGCATATTACTAGGCACTATAAGAAAAAAGCAAGATATAGCAGGTATACTACTAGAAAACACCCTAAGGAAAAGAGAACTTACCTAATATTAATAAGTAAAGTATAGAAGAAATACCTAAATTATATAGGGGCATATCCAGTATAGTCTTAGCTATGCTTAGTAAGTAATAATAAATAGCAGCAGGCTAGGGAGGCTTATGCTATAAGGCTACTATTCTTCTGCGGCTATTAGTTAGAGGTTATAACAGCTACTACAGGCAAGGGTTATTATAAAGAAAAGACTAGGGAACTAATAGAGAGACAGCTAAGAGAAAGGAGCATACAACTAAGAGGCCTTTTTATAAGACAAACCTATAAGCTATAATTAGGACAACAGAAACCGGTAGAGGAAGGCATAATACTAGCCTTTTTATAACCAACTAAAGGGCAAAACAATACTAAAGCCAGCCTAACCAGAGTGCTCTAAAGTATATAATAAAGTATATAATTAAGGTTATATACTAGAATATATAGAAGAAAAGCAATTTAGTATATCTAGTGTTAGGGCATAGTATTAGCCCTAAGGTAATAGCTATTTAGGAACCAGGAGGTTATAATAGTATACTACTAAATCTATCTTAGGGGTACTATATGTTAGTAATATATAGTAAAAAAATAGTAATTTATATATATTAAAAGGTTAAGACAGGACTTTAGACTATAGGGAGGGAAGAGGATTAGTATAGTATTAAGCTATATAAAGTAAAAGTATATAACATTTATTCCCTAGCTTATAAAAGGGAGTAGTAAATGCCTTTATAATACTTTACTAATACCTAGGTAAAGGGCCGGAGTATATTTATAGGGGACTTTAACTAATACTACCCCTTATAGAACAGATTTAGCTAAACCTCTTAAAGGCATAATAAGATGTTAGAATTTATAATAAGATAGTAACTCAGCCTAGCTATGCTGTTTAGAGAAGTAATAAGAAGAGAATATAGCAGTAAGGACAGCACTATTAACCACGTATAAACTACTTATAACGTTAGTATTAAATTTATTAGGCTAGTAGAAATTGCCAGATCTAACTATATGCCTTAGCTTATTAGCATTAAAATAAGCAAGAAATTAAGTAATAGCCTAGGGTTAGTCTAGGGTTAAAGGATAGTAAATAAGAACCTTATTATAGTAGAGGCTATAAACAGGCTTAAAAAGAAGGGGTTAGAGCTCCTGCTAGGCAACTAGTAGGAAATTAATAACTATATACAATAGCTTACCTAATAGCTTACAGAGATAGCTAATATAGCGGCACCTAAATAACCTTAAGAGCATAGCAAACTACAGCCTTAGTAGAATAAAAGGGTAAAGAATATAATAGTAGAGGTAAGACATGCTAATAGGCAGTGGCAGTAATCATAAACATAGGAATTATAGCAGGCCTTAACAGAAACTACAGAAAAACAGGATTATATTATCTGAAAGGAAAAGAAAAGCAGTTAGTAATAGGCAGTTAGTAAGTTATCTAGGTCTAAAGAGAGCCTTTAAACCCTAGAGCACTAGGCCTGGCTATAAAGTAGACTTCCTCTTAAGATATAATAGGTCTTACTACTAACTTAGCTAGGAAATAACAGTAGAGAGAAAATAGTAAAGGTTATATACAAGGATAAGGCAAAGGCATTTATAGAGAGGTTCTTTCCTTTATCCGTGGCTAGGGCTCTAGGTCTAGAGGTAAAGGCAGAGATAAGATACTATAGTAATAATTAAGAGGTTCCTGTGTTTATAAAGAAGGAAATTAAAAAAGTTATAAAGAATATAGTAAGTTAGAAAGCCCTAGGGCCGGACAAGCTGCTAACAGGTTTCCTTAAGCTATATAAAGCAGCCTTAATATTATATTTAATATACCTTATAAATGCATGCTGTGGTTTAGGATACTATCCAGCCTCCTTCTAGTAAGTAAAGGTAGTAGTTTTATACAAACCTAGGAAGACCCCTAAGGAGTTAGGTAGACCAGGGGGGTAGAGGCTAATATTACTATTAAATACAATAAGAAAAGTAATTAAGGGGGCTATTGTAAGGAGGATTACTACTATAGCAGAGGAAGGCTATATACTACTAAATATATAAATAGGCAATAGGGCTAGTAGGTTAATAAAGGTAGTACTAAGCATACTAAAAAAGATTATAAAAATAGCATAGTATTACTAAGGAATAATATTATTACTATAGCTAGATATTACTAGGGCGTTTAACACTATTAGCTATAAATAATTAATCTGCACTATAAAGGAGTTAGGACTACTAGGGTAAATAGCCAGATAGGCACAGGGCTTTACGTTAAAAAGAAAAGCATAATTAGCATTAACAGACGTATTACTAAGGAAATCCAAGTTACTACAGGGGTTTTACAAGGGTTACTAGCATCTCCTATCCTCTTCCTACTCTATATTATACTATTATATTAAAGACTAGCAGCAGCAGAATTAATATTAATATTAGGGTTCTTAAATAATATAAACATTATAGTATATAAAAAAACAGCAAAGGAGACTAAAGTATAACTAGAAAAAGCCTAAAGAATATATAAGGAGTAGTTAAAGAAGTATAAGCTAAGGTTTAACCTAGGGAAGAGTAAGCTAATATACTTTATAAGAAAGAGGTAGGTAATTATAATAACAATCTGACTTAAAAGAACAACAATATAACTAATATAATTAGCGTAATTCCTAGGGGTTTAGATTTACTAAAAGCTTTATTAGTCAACCTATATAAAGAAGGTAAATACTAAATTATTACAGTAGAAGTTAGCACTTACAGCGCTAGCTATATTTATATTAGGATACTAACTAAAGTATACAAGATCCCTTTATATATAGGTAATAAGAAGCATAATAGCTTATAAAGCTAGGATATATCACATCTATAGCAAGTTAAAAGAGGTAGCACAGGGGGTAGTAAAGGCATTTATAAGGGAATAGAATAAATGCTTAAGGCAGGTTATAGGGGCATATAAGGCAATACTAATAACACTTTTAGAGATAAAAGCAGCAGTACTACTAGTAGATCTATACCTTAATTATATTAAGCAATAATTCTACTAAAGACTTAAAGATAATAGCATAGGCAAGAAGATATAACAGGCATGTAATTTAATAGCATTATAGCTACAACGCTAAGGAAGAGGCTGCCAACGCAATCACTATAAGGCGTTTCCTAATGCCCCCCTCCCCCTCCCTAGTAGCCTTATAGCTAAATAAGAATTAGAGAGAGAGTGGGAAAAACAGTAAATATAGTAAAGGTATAAGGCTTAAGTAAGAAGAGGACAGGTAAAAGCAATAGTAATAAATGAGGAATTTAACTTTAAGAGTATAAAAAAGATAGTAAGGCTTTATAATAGCCTACTAAAGCATAAATCTATGGCCTTAGTACAGCTTTAAACAGAAAAAATAGGGCTAAATACCTTCCTTTATAATAAACAGGTGTCTAAGGTAATATTACTAATATTGTTACGGGATAATCCGCGATGTCGGATCCCCACCTATATAGGACGGATTCGTTATATAGCTAGTAAGACTTAGAACAATAATAACAACAACTTACACAGAATGCACTTAACTATATGACTTAATAGTAGTATATACAGGTGCGTTTAATGACCCCTTTATGATAATGTTGATAACAGCTTTACGGTTGCTTCCAACCGACTATGTGACGATACCACCACGTAACAAATATATTAATACTAAGGAGGAAACAAGGATATTTACTACCTTATCTTGTTATACCTAGAATATAACCATCTAAGGCTGATCCTAGCAGTGCTTATAATAAGAGACCCGCGGGAACTTAGGGCAGTACTTAATAATAAAAAGCTAGCACTAAATATTATAAAGTAGGTGCTCTTAACTAAGTAACTTTAGCAGTACAGGTTAGCAGAGGAGCTTTATAAGGCATAGTAAATACGCAATATTAAGGCTAAGAAAGGGACTAAAGGTAACAGAAACAACAAAATAAAGGAGGAAGAGCCAGATTAGGAGGGGAGGTGCTTATAGGGGGTTTTTACTAATATACTAACCTTTTATATAAAGCACGACCACACTTCTGTTATTATCTGCAGTTCTAGGGGAACTGGCAGATATCTTATACTAATAGTTGAAAATAATAAAGACTCTATATTAGAGGCTTAGCGGAAGCTATATAAAATAATATGGGTTTTCTCCCCTATCTTAGGGTTTTTCCTATATTAAGAAGTTAGTTAATGAACTAGTTAGTGGCTCTAGCTACCTAGCGTACATGAATAATAATAGTTCTTATGTAATTAGTACTATATTTAACTGCTAGTTCTAGTAACCTGCTTATATTTAGTTTATAGTAACTATTAAAATTCTATTTAACTCCTTTATTTATAATATAAGGCTAACTAGTGTATTTAAGATATTATCTTAGGTTTTTATTATCTGTTATTAGAAGTTAGTTTTCATAGAGTAAGTAAGATTTTCTTTAATTTATTTTTATAACTTCTATATTACTCTTATTACTTTATATACTTCCTCCTGTATTTTAGCTACTCTTTTAATACTTTATAGGATTTTATAAGCTAAGGTTTTACTAATAGTATTCTTAGTTTTAAGTTCTAGCTTATGTCTTATTATAATATTAAATAGTTTCTTAGTATTTATTAATTCCTAGAGTGCTTGTTTTATCTTATTAGTTCTAAGGGGTTATAGGTCCTTAGAAGATTATAATCTTCTAGCTAACTACTTTTCCTCTCTTTTAGGCATAATAGGATTTTCTATTATTAAAGGACCTTTTACCTCTTATATAGTCTTATTTATTATCTTATTTAGGTTAGTTAAATCTTTAAGTATTATAAATATTCTTATATATATTAATATAGCAAGGTTCTTTATTTTTCTATGGTTTTTATTATCCTAAAAGTCTAGGTAGGTAGAAGACTTATAGTAGACTAACTTATTGCTTTTTAAGGATTTTTTACTTAATACTAAAGTTTGCTTTAGTAGTAATATAAGTTATATAATAATAGCTAGTTATTTTTATTATCTCCTATAGAATAAAGCTGTGTTTTATGTTTTATTACCTCCTAAGGTCTCCTTAAGGTTATTATCTAGATTAGGACTAAAAACCATAGTTAAAAGGGTACCCCTAATGCTTAATAGCTTTATAAGTTAAGAAGCCTTTAGTTCTTTAATAAGTATAATAATAAGCAAGGTTTCTAGCTCCTTAAGAGGTATTATAGTAATTAAAATCTCTGGTTTTATAAGAGGTATAGTCCTAGGCAGGGTAGTTTTAATTCTTAATAATATTACCTTAGGTTTAGTTACTAATAGTTTAAGAAGCCCTTCTTTCTTAGCTTTTTTTAGTATTTATTATACTAGAATTAGTTCTTCCTTAAAGTATAAGTAATATATAAGAACTAAATTAACTAGTTATAATAGTTTTATAATCTAGTAAATCTTTTCTCTATAGAATTTATAACTTCTTAGACAGGTAAGATTCTTAACCTTATTATTAGTAGTTACTAGTCTTTCTTTAGGATTAAGAGGGTTAGGATTCTGCTTAAGGTATTTATAAAGATTATAAATATAGTAAAGCTCTCCCTTAGTAATTATTATAGTGCGCAGTTAGTAGTTATCTAATTCCTAGTACTAATTTATTAATTTAGATATAAGTTCTGTTAAATCCTTCTTACCTCTTAGCTTATAGCCTTATTATAAGTAGTAAATCTAATGTTTTAGTATACTGTCTTGCTTATTAATAATAGTAACCTTAACTCTTTAACTATTATAGCCTTATTAGTTAAAACCTAGTAATTTAGTAATTTAACTTAGTATATCTTATTAACTAAAAGTAGTAAGTCCTTAATTTTTAGTTAAAACCTTACATAAAGAACACAAGTAATTACTACTAGTTATTATATAGTAGGATTATTATATAGTTAGTTAAAAGTAATTATAAAGCTGTTATTAATATTATTATAAACTAGTCCTTAAATGCACCTATATATACTGTTATTAAGTTATATAGTTAAGTGTATTTTATAAGATTATTATTATTCTTCTACTAGCTACTTAGACGGATCCTATATATATGTGTGCGGATCCGATGTCACGGGTTGTCCCATAACAAAATTAGTAATAAGGGATAAAATCTATAAAGGTAACTTATTATAATTATAAATAAGTAATAAAAGTTAATAATAATAAGAAGTTAGTCTTTAGTTATTATAACCCTAGATTATATATAAATAGGTATATTATATTAAAAGTTACCTCTTTTATTAATTACCTTATAAATCTATAGTTATAGTAACTACTAATTAGTATTAAGAGTATAGAATATAATTATACTATAGTATAAAAGGAGAGGGGAATAATAAAAGGTTTAATTATTTATATTCTTTATTAAAGGAAAAAGAGGGGAATAATATAGAAGTTATAGTATTATAGCTATAGTACTGCCCTAGGTTATATAATAAGTGTTGGTAATGCGCAGGTTACTCTAATGTAGCTGCACTAAAGTAAGGGGGGGGGGTAATAAAGTCTTATAATCTATTTATGTATATTTTAAGGGAAAAGAAGCAGGCTATAATGCAGAGGTATAGTATTATAGACACGTTATAGTCCTAGGTTATATAACCTGTAATCTAGCTAATTAGAGTGTATGCATTCTATATATAACCTATAATTCCTGGTTAATATAGCATATCCCTTCTATTCTCTATATAAGCAATTCTAACACTCGTAAATTCTCTCTTTATTAAAGAAGAGGAATTGCTTTAAAATTGCATAAAACGCCCTAATAATCAGATATTTATAAACAAGTAATAAAGCAGAAACATCCTCTAAATAAATAACTTTTATTAGTTTAGTTTAAATAGTTATAGGGCTAAAAAGTATAATTCCCGCATTTAAACCTAGTAAATTAGGCGCTTATAATTGCGTTTAAATTCGTTAAATTTAAACTCTTTATTAGGCGCTTAATTTGCTGCTAAATCTGTTGAGGAATTAGGCCTTTCCTATTCTTTAGCGGCTCTAGCAGCGGCTTTTATAACAACTCTTATAATAGGTCTTTTAACCTATTCTTTTATACGGATTTAGACTTTATTTTCTGTTATAAAGGTCTTAAGAGCTTTGTTTAGTAAAGCTTTTATTATTACATCTGCAGGATTATTATTACTGCAGGGAATTTTTAGCACTCTAGTGGTTGAGATATAGGTATCTCCTAGGTAGTTAGACGGACCCACTTTTGCAGCTAATAAGATCATTTTAGCAGCTATAGGCAAGAACATTAATGTTACGTGGTGGTATTGTTACGTAGTTGGTTGAAAGCAACCGTGAAGCTTTCATTAACGTTATTATAAATGGGTTATTAAATGCACCTATATATACTACTATTAAGTTATATAGTTAAGTGCATTTTGTAAAGTTATTATTATTGTTGTTAAGTCTTACTAGCTATATAACAAATCCGTCCTATATAGGTAGGGATCTGATATTACGAATTATCTTATAATAAGTGCCCCTCCCTTAAAGATAACTATTCTGGTCGTTCTCTAGATTTATTTAAGCTAGTGTTAATATATATAAAGAAAACTATTTATTTGTAAAAGAAAGTAATTTAATCTGTAAAGTATCCTTCCTATATTAGTCTAGTTATATCTAATTTACTAGAAATGTTTGCTTAATAGTAGTAACTAATTTAATAATAACTACTTATAAAACTTAAAGATAAATAAACATCTCGGTCTAAGCAAAATAAACTATAATAAAAGAAATTTAATTTAGGTAGTATAAACCTATTAACTATAGTTAGATCTATTCTGGTTATGCCTAGATATTTACTTCTTAAAGTCCTTATCTGTATAAGCCTTATAAATTTATGCTATAATCCGTTAATAGAGATGTAGATTGTAAACTGTCTCTATTTACTTATGTTATTATAGCTATAAGTGGCTTATTAAAGAGTAACTATTATTACTGGTAACCTCTGGTTATATGCTTTTAGGAGTTGCTATATTATAAGTAATTCTCTTGTCTGTAATGTTATAGTTGTATTATAATAATGCTACTAACTTTAGACTATAGTAATAACTTGTGCGAAAGGGTGGAAACGACTTTGGTTAAACTAAAAATAAAATGTTGTGCCTTTGAAGACCTAGTGGACTAATAAATGGAAGCTGTATAGAGGAAGCTTGTGCTAATTAATAATTTTAGTCCTAAATTCAGCATAATATCTGCAGTTACCGTGAAGTAACCTTGGATGTTTTTTCCTCTTATAATTCCTAGAATATAAAAGTTAAAAGTAGCCCTTTCTGTAATAATAAAGGCCAAAGCTACTCCTGTTACTAGTTTTAGGTCTTGCTTCTCCTACTTTATATTTATCCTATATTATTAGAGCTACTTTGTTATGGAATTAAATTAGGATTTTAAGAAGAGTGTTCGTCTGTATCTTGCTATTTACATTAATGTCTTATGGTCTAGATACTGTCTTAATTACCTGGTCTTTTTATAGACCTTTAGTTAATGTTAGTTTTGTTAACTTTTAAGTCCTTATATTCTCTAGAAAGTTAACTTTAGTTATAAAAGCCTTAATAATTTTCTTTCCTTTCTCTGGCTCTTAATGTATCTTATTATTAGGAGTTCTAGCTTTACTAGTTTTTGTAATTAGAGTTATAGGATCTTCCTAGTCTAAGGCTCCTTTTTCTTCTATAAGAAACACTTAGATAAAGTTAGTTTTAATGCCTTCTCTTTCAGAGTTGTAGTGATATATTAGGTGTGTTTTATTGCTTCCTATAATGAAATATATATTAACAAAGTTTTATTTATTATTTTTATTATTATCTGGCAAGATTCCTTCCCCTACTAGATAATATCTAGTATCTGCTAGGTGCTATTCCTGCTCTCTAGCATCTGGATCCTTATCTAGGACTATAACTTTATATAGTTTCTAGTTAGGACGTTCCTAATGTCTATACTGCCTTAGGGGGGATTGGTCTCTTTAAAGAGAGTTTTGCGTCTCTCTTAGCTGATTTCTTCCCTTTCCCTCTTTTCTTAGGGATTGGTTTCTTCTTTTATTCTCTCCCTGGGATTTACTTATATAATTACAGCCTCTGCTATTTTTAGACTAAGGTTCTGTATTTTTTTTGTCTGGGTTCTCTTTCTTGGATTTAGGTTAGTATGGCTTGTTTTTGCTATCCTACTAAGGTCTTAGTTGTTAATCCTATTTGTGGAATAAATCCCTTTAGTAAGCCTAGTTTTAATACTATACTGGTGGCCCTCTTTAATTACCTCTTTAGTAATCTCTAGGCCTGCTCGATCTCTCTCTGCTGTGTGAATGATAGAAATAGGGTTAGTGATAGGGATCTTGTTAGAGCTGGTCTTTATATAGTTAATTCTAGTGTGCTTTTACTTAATTGTCTTTAGAACCCTCTAAGTCTAAGGATTTATCTTTTATAAGGCAGGATTTTACTATACCTTTACCCTTTTCCTAGTAACGAGATTTCTGTTGTTTCTTAATTTCTTAACATAAATTGCAACGTTTTCCGTCTACTATGTTAAGGTATTCGTTATGCTTTATGCCCTTAGTTAGATCTAGGCATAGCTTCTTTAGCTTAGGATATAATTTTATCCTAAAATACACTAGAAGCTATAGATTTATTATCTCTTTATTTGCTCTAGTATACTAAAAGATTTAAGCTATAAAGTCCTAAATAAAAACGCTATTTATAATATCTTCTTAGGTATACTTAGCCTGCTTAAGCTTTATTATTATATTCTTTATTCTTATATAGAATTCTTCTTATACTGCCTTAATAACACTATTAATGCTAGTAAAAATCCGTTCCTTTTTAAATTTATCTAAGTATTATTAGTACTAGGTTATTACTTCTCCTTAGAATAGTTACTAGATATTATAAAGTAACACCTCCTTTTGGTTTAATAGTGCTTTAAATAGGTATTCCTTTACTGCTTAAATTTAAAGCTTTAGATCTAAAAAGATAATAGTTTTTCCTTTATAAGAGATGAATTTATTGCCTATATCTACTATATCTGGTTTTAGGTCTAAAAGTCTAATATCTTAAATCTTCTAGGTTAAACTTACTAATCCTTCCTCTCTAGGTGCCTTTTTAGGCTTAAAATCTTATTTTAAGTTATATTCTAGTTAGAAGATATTATATTCTTAGTATTTTAGTATTTAGCTTAGCTAGTTATTATAAGGCTCTTTAGTATAGTAGTAATTATCTCTATAGCCATCCGCTTTATGGCCATAACTATCTGCTTTATAGCTATATCCACTTTCTTATTATAAGAAAGTTAGGGGTGGATTTATATGTTGTCCTATATTATTATTTCTGAAAGGTCCTTTTATATACCTATTATCTTATTATATAGGTAGATATAGTAATATTTAAGAGTATTAGTATTATTAAGTGCTAATATAATATGTCTCCCTTTGTTTATAACCTTTATACTTTTTAAAGTCTTATTCTTACTATTAGTATTCTGTTATTAGTAGGGTATAGTTTTATATATTCCTTAATAGAAAGCCTTATTAAGGTGCTAATATTATTACTTAAGGATTTAGTAGATTACCTTCTTATTTAATATTTAGTAAACTAAAGGTTTATATATCCTTAGGGGGAAAACCTTATTAGGATACTAATATTATTACCTAAGAATTTAATAAAGCGCCTCCTTATTTAGTAGTTAGTTAATACTATAGAAATCCTGCTTATTATAAAGACTTATATTTCTTTATAAGGGAAAACCGTTAAGTATAGGTTAAAACTACGTAAGGTAGGTTAAAAGAGATCCTAGTATTATTATAATAACTTATATATTCGAACTTTTGTTATAATTTAAGTGAATTCTAATTATATAGTAAGAGGTTTATTACTTCTAGTTAGTAAGATTTATTAGTACTAGTGTAACCTTATATAAACCTTATTACTTCTTTTAAGTTGCTTATTTTAATTAAGTAGTCTTAAGCCTTTATTAGCTTAGGTATTATACCTGTTATTTTACTCCTTTACTAACTAGAGTTCTAGCTAATTTACTTTAGTAGGATAGGTCTAGTTTGCTAAGGGTTTAGTTGCTAAGTTATATTAGCTTTTATTATTATTAGTTTAAATGGTTCCTGTGTAATTAGCGCTGTATTTAACTACTAGTTTTAGTGACCTGCTTATATCCGGTTTATAAAGGCTATTATAATTCGGTTTAACTCCTGTATTTATAAAGTAAGGCTAACTAGGGTGTTTAAGATGTTATCTTAGGTTTCTATTATCTGTTATTAGAAGTTAGTTTCTATAGGGTAAGTAAGGTTTTCTTTAATTTATCTCTATAACTTTTACATTACCCTTATTACTTTATATACTTTTTTCTATATTTTAGCTGCTTTCTTAATACTTTATAGGATTTTATAAGCTAAGGTCTTGCTAATAGTATTCTTAGTTTTGGGTTCTAGCTTGTGCCCTGCTGTAATATTAAGTAGTTCCTTAGTATTTATTAATTCCTAGTATACTTATCTCCTCTTATTAGTTTTAGGGGGTTATAAGTCCTTAGGAGATTATAATCCTCTAGCTAATTACTCTTCCTTTCTTTTAAGTATAATAGGATTATCTGTTATTAGAGGGCCTTTTACTCTTTATATAGTGTTATTTATTATCTTATCTAGGTTAGTTAAATCTTTAGGTATTATAAACCCTTCTATATATATTAATATAATAAGGTTCCCTATTTCTCTATAGTCTCTATTATTTTAAAAGTCTAGGTAGGTAAAAGACTTATAGTAAACGAATTTATTGCTTTCTATAGATTTTTTACTAGAGGCTAGATTTTGCTTTAGTAGTAATATAAGTTATATAATAATAGCTAGTTGTTTTTATTGTTTCTTACTAGATAAAGCTGTTTTTTATATCTTATTGCCTCCTAAGATCTCCTTAGGGTTATTGTTTAGATTAGGACTAGAAACCATAGTTAAAAGGGTATCCCTAATACTTAATAGTTTTATAAGTTAAAAAGCCTCTGGTTCCTTAATAAGTATAATAATAAGTAAGGTTTTTAGCTCTTTAAGAGGTATTATAGTAGTTAAAGTCTCTGGTTTTATAAGAGGTATAGTCCTAGGTAGGGTAGTTTTAATCCTTAATAATATTACCTTAGGTTTAGTTATTAATAGTTTAAGAAGCCTTTCCTTCTTAGCTTTTTTTAGTATTTATTATAAAAGAATTAGTTCTTCCTTAAAGTATAAGTAATATATAGAAACTAGGTTAATTAGTTATAATAGTTCTAAGGTCTAGTAAATCTTATTTTATAGAATTTATAACTTTCTAAATAAGTAAGATTCTTAACCTTATTATTAGTAGTTATTAGTCTTTCTCTAGGACTAAAAAGGTTAGGATTCTACTTAAGGTATTTATAAAGCTTATAAATATAGTAAAGCTCTTCCTTAGTAATAGTTATAGTATATAGTTAGTAGTTGTTTAATTCCTAGTACTAACTTATTAATTTAAACATAAGTTCTATTAAATCCTTCTTATCTTTTAGCTTATAGCCTTATTATAGGTAGTAAATCTAATGTTTTAGTATACTACCTTACTTATTAATAATAATAACCCTAACTCTTTAACTATTATAGCCTTACTAGTTAGAACCTAGTAATTTAGTAATTTAACTTAGTATATCTTACTAACTAAAAGTAATAAGTCCTTAATTTTTAATTAAAACCTTATATAAAGGATATAAGCAATTACTACTAGTTATTATATAATAGTATTATTATATAGTTAGTTAAAAGTAACCATAAAGCTGTTATTAATATTATTATAAATAGGTTATTAAATGTACCTATATATACTACTATTAAGTTATATAGTTAAGTGCATTTTGTAAAGTTATTATTATTATTATTAAGTCTTACTAGCTACATAACGAATCCGTCCTATATAGGTGGGGATCCGACATCGCGGATTATCCCGTAACAATTAATAACTATTAATAACTAGCATTAACCTTTTATACCTTATTATAAGCTAATAATAGCTATAAAATGCATAAAAATACAGGAATTTAAAGCTCTTTTAATTACCTTACAGCTAATAATAAGTGCATAAAAACGCGACTAATAGGTTAGCAGCTGGCTAGCTATTAAAGCTACTAAAGCTTAAAATCTTAACCTTTAGAGGAAAATTCTGCTAATTTAAAATTCGAAAAAGCAGGGCGACGACTTAACCGCTTTCCTTTATAGGAAAGTAGGTTACCCTATAGGTCATACTAATTTGCAGATATCTTAATAACTAGAGGTCTTGGAAAAGTCTTAGAAATACTGTTGAAATTAGGGAATTTAGGGTTTTCTTTTCATGTAATAAAATTTTTTTAGATGAAATTTAGAAAATTAGAAAAATTAAATGTAGGACACGTTGGCACCTAGTTTGTTAGGCCGTGAGTTTATTTTTTTGTTTTTATATATAAATAATTTTTATGGAAAAAGAAAAGTGGCTTGCAAAACCTAGCTAGCGGCAGTAAGGCAAAAAGGTCGGTGGGTATGTAAGGGAGCTACACACTTCCTTACCAGACCTAACAGCTACTGCCACTGCTAGATACTAGAAATTCTACAAAAATTCTATATAAATCCAGTATAACTTGCCTTATAGATCCAGCGTAAACTTCCAAGATACCTACTATTTTCAATAATTACTATTAATCTATTATATTTCAGCCACTTCCCTCCTCTTATATAATTGCCTCAAAGCTATAATATTAATTATTAACCTCTTTTCCTTTATTATTCCTAGCTTAATAATATATTTATATAGCAAGAAAGAGTTGGTATATATTATTATTAGAATCTTTAGCTTATTTAATCAGTTGGTAATAATATTTAAGGTAGTGTTTATTATGTATGTAATATTAACACCTTAAACCATCCTATATAGCTTAGAAGCTAAGGTACTCCTTATAACTCTCTTAAACTTTATAAAGCTATAAGTTATAATATTTCCTATAAGGGTAAATTTAGAGATATTATTATCCTTCCTTTTATTATTTAGGATAATAATATAGCTTAGTTAAGAGCTAAGGTCTTTAATATTTATAAAAGAACTGTTAATAAAAACATAAAGAGCAGCGTTTTTTAGTGAGAGAGATATGTATTAAAGTTTATAGTCTTAATTATTAATTTACTATTAAAGCCTTTTATTAAGCCTTAAAACATTATTATATTTTAGTTATTAAACTTAGGTAGTAATAAAAAGATTATAAGATACTTTAGGTTAATATATAAGAGCAATATATGCTTCTTAGGCTTACTATTTAATATATTTAGCTTAGTTAGTCAGATTATTAACTTATAATAGCTTCTTTTCCTAGGCTTTTTATTATAAAAAGAAGGTATTATTATTAACTTTACTTAGAATATAACTATTAAACATTAGTAGTGTTAAAATTGTTAATTTCTCTTTTAGTTTTACAAGAAATTTAGCATTTTTTAATTTAATCTCTTTATAATTAAAGAATTTAGTATTACTAAGTCCTAAGGTATTATTAGTCTGTATTTTAATAACTCTAAAGCAGGTGTTTTCGCTAGAAGAAATAAGGAAGTAAGGGTTATATATAGAAGTTATTATCTATAGCTTTTACTAATAATAATTAAAGTACATTAACTACTAATATATACTAGCCTTTACTATTCTATATAGCAGCTTAATTATAACTATAATAACATCTGGCAGGTAGAGATGTGTAATTTATATAGAAAGCTTTATAAGAATTATATAATTTAGCTTTGTTTATAATTAAATATATACCTAAGTAATATCTTTAAGCTAAACTATAATGCCTTTCTTTTTTAATAAGAGAGCAAGAATAATAATAAGCCTTTAACTAGCTCTTTAAATTATTAGGGACTATATAAGAATAACCTCTTTTCTTTAGTTACTATGGCCTTAGATAATATATTGTGATTTTTTATATAAAGAGTTGGTTACCTTACCTTTAATTTCTCTTACTATTTATAAGCTAAAGAGTCTTTTACCTCTATGCCTTTATAGGTTGAATTTTATGAATTTAAACACGTTTCTAGCTAGTAAAGTATTAATCTTAGCTTTATTAGAAAGTTTAAAAGGTTCTCTAGGAATGTTAATCTTTTCTTATATATAGAGGTTAATTATAAGCTAAAAGTCGGCCTTTTCTTTCTTAGTAAGAAAAGCCTTTGCTTAAAGGTATTTCTGAGGTCTTTTATGTCCTCTTTATAGCGGGATTATTACTTTAATATTTAGAGTTATAAGTTTATTAAGGGGATTCTCATAAGTTTTATTAATTTTAGTGTTAGCTTCTTGCTCTTAGCCGTTTAGGCCGTGGCCTTGCCCTCCTTAGAAAATTAAGGCTATTCCTGTAGCTTTATTATCTTAAGCCAGGTCTTCCTTATAAGAAGATTCTACCTCTAGTAAGGTTATATATAGTTTAATAACTATAGACTGAAAATTTATAGGGCTATAAGGTATCTTAATAATACAAGTCTTTCCTTTTATTAAGAGAAGCTTATAAGGGCTAGTCCATCTGCCTTTTTTATAATAAACTTATATATTAGAATTTATGGGAAGAGTATAGGTAAGTAAGGTTATTAAGCTATTACAGGTGTTAAAAGCATTATTAACTTAGCACCTTATAAGACTATGTCTTACTTTATTTATTACTTTCTAAAGCATCTTATCTCTTTAAGCAACTATAAAGCTTAAAGGGAAATTATTTATTAGTCTTAGATAGGTTCTAAAGACTAAGAGGGTAGGAATAAGGCTATTTAAACTAGTAGAGTTATTAACTGCTTTAATAGCTATTTAAAGCATCTGCTTTTTTAAGAAAAGGCTATTAGCTTTATTCTTAATAATATTATATACTATATAAAGAAGGGCGTAATATTGCTTAAGTTTTCTAATGCTATTATAGGCCTTAATAGAGACTTTATTAATTTTAATTAACAATAGTTAAGCTAAATGCCTAAATTTACTTAAAGCAAAGTTTCTTTTAGTATTATAAACTATCTAATCTAGCGGTCTAAGATATATATTAATTTAGTACTTTTTAAGGGTATTTTAGATATCTTAAGCTTTTTATTATTAGGGTTTAAGAAAGCAGGCAGCTTAAAATAATATTAACAAATCTATAATATATAGGACTAGCTTCTTATTAATTTACATAATATTAACAAGGATTTTATAGTTAAATTCGTAATTATCTTTAAGAGTAAACTTAAAACAGTTTAAAGCTTTTGCGTTTATTTAGCATTAATAGTAGGCATGTGTAATTTTTCCTATATTAGCCTTATTAAATTCTTTATCAGCTCTAGTAAGAAGGTTATTTAATTAGTTAATTAACAGATAACTAAATTAGTAATAAAGTTAATAAATTTTGGTTTTAAAAAGCATAAAAATAGCAGGTTTTTAAGAACTAGCTGTTTACTAAGATTATTCCTATTTTCTAATAATAGGTACCTTTTTATTTCCTTAGATTAGAAGATTCTTAAGATTATTAAGTTTAACACTTATTTTATCTATATCTATAATAAAATATAAGAATAGTATAGTACTATTAAGCATATAAAAAGGTATTATACTAAAAATTATTAAAAGCTTTAAAATACTAGTTAAAGTTATAGTACTAGCTCTAAAGGTAATGGTTTTTTAGTTAAAAAAATGCTTAATTATAAGGTTCTTTATAAGCTTTATTAGAGCGTTAACTTAGCCTTAGCTAGTAGTTAAAATTCCTAATACTCTTATATCTAAGAGTATGTTATAGAATATATCCACTATATATCTTATATCTATAAAATACATATATTATTAAATTTTTTATTATTATTATAGTTGTAGGGGTCCTTAAGAAATAAAGCATGTTTAAAAGCATTATCCTATAAGAAGTTTATGGTTAATGCTAAAAAAAGCAGGGAATTTAATGCTTATATAAAAAATACTATAAAGGAGAGAGTATTATAAGCCTCTTTATTATTTAGTTCCTTTTTTTATTAATAATAAGAAAAGCAGCATTCTAAGCGGCTTTTTTATGCTTATTCTTACTATTATTATTAGAAGTAGTAAGTTAGGCTAATTTGCCTTTATAGGCCTATAGGAATACATAGTATTAGCGTTTAAAAGGTGGTTTTTAGTGTTTTCTATTATTTTACTAAGTTGCTTTTGCTTTCTTTTGCTTAAAGGCAGGATAATTAGTTAACTAGTATTTTTTTTTATAGTTTATAAAGTATTTTTTTAAGCTTGTTCTAGCTTAAGGTTTTTTATAATATATAGCTTATAAAAAGCATTAGTCTGTAAACATTACTATATTAGTGTTTTAGTCTATAGACTAGGTAATAAGGGCATTCGGATTATTATTAGTAGTTATTATTAACTAACTTATAGAAATTAGCAGTATATCCATTACTAAGAGGTAATTTTAAAGATTACTAATAAATCCTTTAAAGGTTAGCATGTTCCTAAATTTAGCATTATAGAAATTGTTATTGTTAGTAACGCTTAGGTTACAAGTATGCTGCAGCATAAATGTAGGGGAGGGGGTTTAATAATCAATTTATCTATATTAGAAAGAAAGGGGAAGAAGTAGGCTATAATGCGGAGGTGTGGTATTATAGCCATGTTATAGCCCTAGTTTACATAACCTATAATCTAGCTAATTAGGGTGTGTGTATTC
Organism: Aciculosporium take MAFF-241224; assembly: GCA_000222935.2. Taxonomy (NCBI): domain Eukaryota; kingdom Fungi; phylum Ascomycota; class Sordariomycetes; order Hypocreales; family Clavicipitaceae; genus Aciculosporium; species Aciculosporium take. Next base: position 30,706 of record AFQZ01000454.1, read on the forward strand.
TGTATATGACTTATAATTCCTAGTTAATGCAGTATATTCCTTTTATTATCTATATAAGCGATTCTAATACTTGCAAATTCTCTCTTTATTAAAGAAGAAGAGGAATCGCTCTAAAAAATACATAAAACGTCCTAAATAATTAGATATTAACAAATAAGTAGTAAAGTGAAAAACATCCTTTAAATGAATGACTTTTGTTAGTCCAGGCCGAATGGTTATGGGGGCAAAGAGTGTTAGTAGGGGGGGGGGGGGGCAAAGGGTGTAATTCCCGTGTTCAATCCTACTAAATTAGGCGCTTATAATCGCGTTTAAATTCATTGAATTTAAACTCTTTATTAGGCGCTTAATTTGCTATTAACTTTAGTAAGGAATTAGGACTTTTTTATTCTTCGGCGGCTCTGGCGGCGGCTCTTGCGGCAATTCTTGTGATAGGTCTTTTAACCTATTCTTTTACACAGACTTAGGCTTTATTCTTTATTATAAAGGTCTTAAGAGCTTTATTTAGTAAAGCTTTTGTTATTACATCCGCAGGATTATTATTGCTATTAATCTAGCGTATCTTAGCTACTTCCCTTCTCTTATATAACTGCTATAAAGCTATAATATTAATTATTAGCCTCTTTTCCTTTATTATCCCTAGCTTAATAATATACTTATATAATAAGAAAGAGTTAGTATATATAATTATTAGGATTCTTAGCTTATTGATTTAGTTAGTAATAATATTCAAAGTAGTGCTTATTATATAGGTAATATTAACACCTTAAACCATCCTATATAGCTTAAAAGCTAATATACTTCTTGTAACTCTTTTAAATTTTATTAAGCTATATGTTATGATATTTCCTCTAAGGGTGAATTTAGAGGTATTATTATCCTTCCTTTTATTACTTAGGATGATCACATAGCCTAGTTAAGAGCTAAGGTCTTTATTATTTGCAAAAGAACTATTAATAAAGACATAAAGAGCAGCGTTTTCTAGTAAGAGAAATATATATTAAAGTCCACGGTCTTAATTGTTAATTTGATATTAAAGTCTTTTATTAAGCCTTAAAACATTGTTAGATACTAGATGTTAGACTTAGGCGGTAATAGAAAGATTATAAAATGCTTTAGGTTAATATATTAGAGCAATATACGCTCCTTATGCTTGCTGTTCGATATATTTTGCTTGGTCGGTCGGGTTATTAACTTGTAATAGCTTCCTTTCTTATGCCTTTTGTTGTAAAAAGAAGGTGTTATTATTAACTTTACTTAAAATGCAATTATTAAACATTAATGGTGTTAAAATTGTTAACCTCTCTTTTAGCTTTGCAAGGAATTCGGCGTTTTTTAACTTAACCTCTTTGCAATTAAAAAACTTAGTATTACTAAGTCTTAAGGTATTATTAGTCTGCATTCTAATAATTCTAAAACACAAGCTTTTACTAGAAGAAATAAGAAAATAAGGGTTATATATAGAGGTTATTATCTGTAGTCTCTGACAATAATAATTAAAATATATTAACTACTAATGTGTGCTAGCCTTTGCTATTTTATATAGCGGCTTAATTACGACTATAATAACGTCTGGCGGGTAAAGGTATATAATCTACACAGGAAGCTTTGCAAGAACTATGCAATTAAGCTTTGTCTGTAACTGCACATATGCTTAGGTAATATCCCTTAGCTAAACCATAGTGCCTTCCTTTTTTAATAAGAGAGCAAGGGTAATAATAAGCCTTTAACTAGCTCTCTAAATTATTAGGGACTATATAAGAATAACTTCTTTCCCATAGTTACTATAAGCTTAGATAATATATTATAACTTTTTATATAGGGAGTTAGTTGCCTTGCCTTTAACTTCTCTTACTATTTGTAAGCTAAAGAGTCTTTTGCCTTTATGCCTTTATAGGTTAAATTTCACGAATTCGAACACATTCCTTACTAGTAAAGCATTAATCTCTGCTTAATTAGAGAGTTTAAAAGGTTCTCTGGGTATATTAATTTTTCCTTGCGCATAAAGGTTAATTATAAGTTAAAAATTAGCCTTTTCTTTCTTAGTAAGAAAAGCCTCTGCTTAAGAGTGTTTCTAGGGTCTTTTACGTTCTCTTTGTAGTAAAGTTATTAGGTTATTAGGGGGGTTCTTATGATTTTCATTACCTTAAACCGGGTTTTCCTTATAAACCAGGTCTTTCTTATAAGAAGATTCTACCTCTAGTAAGGTTATATACGGTTTAATAACTATAGACTAAAACTTTATAAGGCTATAAAGTATCTTAATAATATAAGTCTCTCCTTTTATTAAAAGAAGCTTATAAGGGCTAGTCTATCTGCCTTTTTTATAATAAACTTATATATTAGAATTTAAGGGAAGAGTGTATATAGGCAGGGTTATTAGGCTGTTATAGGTGTTAAGAGCATTATGGACTTAGTGCCTTATAAGACTGCGCCTTACTTTATCTATTACTTTTTAAAGTGTTTTAGCTCTTTAAGCAACTATAAAGCTTAGGGGGGATTTATTCGTTATCCTTAGATAAGTTTTAAAGACTAAGAGGGTAGGAATAAGGCTATTTAAACCGGCAGAGTTATTAACTGCTTTAATAGCTATCTGTAGTATCTGCTCTTTTAGGAGAAGACCGTTAGCTTTAGTCTTAATAATATTATATGCTTTGCAAAGAGGGGCATAATATTGCTTAAGTTTTCTAATACTATTATAAGCCTTAACGGGAACTTTATTAATATTAATTAATAACAGTTAAGCTAAATGCCTGAATTCGCTAGAAGTGAAATTCCTTCTAATATCATAGACTATTTAGTCTAGGGGTCTAAGATATGTATTAATCTAGTACTCTTTAAGGGCATTCTAGATATCTTAAGCTTTTTGTTATTAGGGTCTAAGAAAGCAGGCAGCTTAAAATAATATTACTAAATCTATAATGTATAGGACCGGCTTCTTATTAATTTGTATAATATTAACAAGGACCTTATAGTTAAATTTAAGATTGTCTTTAAAAGTGAATTTAAATCTGCTTAGAGCTTTTGTGTTTATTTGGCATTAATGGCAAGCATGTGTAATTCTTTCTATATTAGCCTTGTTAAATTCTTTACCAGCCCTAGTAAGAAGGTTATTCAATTAGTTAATTAACAGATAACTAAATCGACAATAAAGTTAATGGATCTTAGTTTTAAAAAGCATAAAGATAGCAGGTTCTTAAGAACTAGCTATCTACTAAGGATATTCTTATTTCCTAATAATAAGTACCTTTTTATCTCCTTAGATTAAAAGATTCTTAAAATTATTAAGTTTAACACCTATTCTATTTATGTCTATAATAGAATATAAAAACAGTATAGCATTATTAAGCATATAAAAGGGTATTATGCTAAAGATCGTTAGAAGCTTTAAAATACCAGTGGAAGTTATAGTACCGGCTCTAAAGGTAATAGTCCTTTGGTTAGAAGAATGCTTAATTATAAGGTTCTTTATAATCTTTATTAGAGCGTTAACTTAGCCTTAGCTAGTAGTTGAAATTCCTAATGCTCTTATATTTAGAAGTATGCCATAAAATGTATCCGCTGTATATCTCATATCTATAAGATATACGTGTTATTAAGGTTGTTTATTAGTATTACAGTCGTAGGGGTCTTTAAGAAATAAGGCATATTTAAAAGCATTATCTTGTAAGAAGTTTATGGTTAATTGGGAAAAGAGTGGGGGATTTAGTGCTTATATAAAGAATATTATAAAGAAGAGAGTATTACGAGCCTCTTTGTTATCTGGTTTCTCTTTTTTATTAGTAGTGAGAAAAGCGGCGTTCTAAGCGGCTTTTTTGTATTTGTCCTTACTACTATTATTAGTAGCAGTAAGTTGGGCTATTTCGCCCTTATAGGCCTGTAGAAATGCATGGTATTAGCGTTTGGAAGGTGGTTTTTGGTGTTTTCTGTTATTTTATTAAGTTATTCTTACTTTCTTCTGCTTAGAGGCAGGATGGTTAGTTAACTAGTATTCTTCTTTATAGCAGATAAAGCATTTCTTTAAGCTTGCTCTAGCTTAAGGTTTTTTACGATATATATAGCTTGTAAATAGCGTTAGTCTGTGAACATTACTGTGTTAGTGTTTTGGTCTATAGACCGGGCAATAAGGGCATTATTATTAGTATTTATTAGTAACTAACTTATAGAGGTTAGTGGTATGTCTATTGCTAAGAGGCAATTTCAAAGATCACTAACAAATCCTTTAAAGGTTGGCACATTCCTAAATTTAGTATTATAGAAATTATTGTCGTTTTCTATTGCTTACCATACTTAATAAAGAAGAATTATATCTTACTTAAGAGGGTTATAAAGGCTATTAAATATCTTCGTAAGTTAGTTAAGAAGGATTTCCAGGCATTCTAACTTGTTCTTTATTAGATGTTCTATAATAATGTAGTAAAGGCATAAATTAATAAATTGTGTTTTATAAAAGCTCTTATTCTCAGGTGTTTTAAAGTGATTCCTAATGTTTTAAGTTATTTCCTTAAATAGGATTATCTTTACTCTAAAGTATTTAAGGAAGTATATATAAGCTTTACCTTAAAGCATAATAAGGAAGGCTTATAGGTAAAGTAAGGGGGAAACTCCTGCTTAAGAACATTTCTCTTTAAAATATAGTAACTTCTTATTAATAAAGTTATATACTTCTTTAGAATATTATTCTTTTTTTTTAGTAAAGTCTCTTAAGAGTATTAAGGGCTTTTTAATCACTATTAGAAAGTGTTCCTGTTAGGGTTTATAGTTCTAGGGGAGGGTTTTTAGTTAAATAAAAATCTTTATTATTAAAGTCCTTATTATTAGAAAGTTTAAGTCGTTAAATCTCTTCTCCTTTCCTAGTTGCTTTTTCCAGCAAAGGTTTATATTCTGTATTAGGGTTAATGTTTAAGATATTAACAAGATCTTTAAAGACATTTAATCTTAATCCTCTGGCTGTTTTAACACTATTATTATTAAGGTAATTATAAAGGGTATACTTAAGGTTGTTATTGATTTTATTAAAAGTATCCTTAGTCTAATTTTTATAGTCCCGCTAGAAGTTAATAAGGAGATTACGCCCTTTTTTTTCGTTAAAAATATAGTAGTTAATTATATATATAATACGGTTATTAATCTGTTGTTTAGTAGCTATATTAACATTAATATTATTAACTAACTTAGTCTAATTTAAGGATAGAATTAAATAGTGTTTATAAAGTTTTTAGGGTAGGGTGCTCTTTAGAAGTTCTCTTTTATAGATATCTTTTTAGAGTTGTTTATTAAAATCATTTATTTTTCCTTAGCTTAAGGACATTTTAGTGTTTTAGGCTTTGTGTTTAGTACTAATTAAAGTAGTTGGCATTAGTTGATTCTCTGTAAATAATAATAAAGATCTGGTTTTAATCGTGGATAAGTAACAGTTAATAATAAGGGAGAAGATCCATAAGAGTTAAGTCTTCTTATAATTATAAATAATTTAATAGTTAATTATTTAAAGAAATAATTCTTTAGTTAGCATAACGTTGGAATCTCTTATAGTTATGTAAGTAAAAGCGTTTAGACAAGTCTCTTTTATATATAACTTAGTAAATCTGTAGTTATTAGTAACTACTAATTAGTATTAGTAATGCTTAGGTTACAAGTATGCTACAGTATAAATATAGGGGGGGGGGTTTAATAATTAATTTATTTATATTAGAAAGAGAGGGGAAAAAGCAGGCTATAATGCAGAGGTATAGTGTTGTGGCTACGTTATAGCCCCAGGTTATATAACCTATAATCCAGCTAATCAGAGTGCGTGCATTCTGCATGCGACCTATAATTCCTGGTTAATGCAGCGTATTCCTTCCATCATCCATACAAGCGATTCCGACAGTTATTATTTTCTATTGCTTTTTATACTTAATAAAAAAGGATTATTTCTTATTTAAGAGGGTTATAAAGGCTATTAAATATCTTTATAAGTTAGTTAAGAAGTATTTCTAGGTATTTTAACTTATTTTTTATTAGATATTCTATAATAATATAGTAAAGGCATAAATCTACAAATTGTGTTTTATAAAAGCTCTTATTTTTAGGTATTTTAAAGTAATTCCTAATGTTCTAAGTTATCTTCTTAAATAGAATTATCTTTACTCTAAAGTATTTAAGAAAGTAGGTATAAGCTTTACCTTAAAGTATAATAAGAAAAGCTTTTAGGTAAAGTAAGGGAAAAACTCCTACTTAAAAACATTTCTCTTTAAAATATAGTAACTTCTTATTAATAAAGTTATATACTTTTCTAGAATATTATTCTTCTTTTTAATAAAGTCTCTTAAAAGTATTAATAGCTTTTTAATTACTATTAAAAATTATCCCTATTAGGTTTTATATTTCTGGTTAAGGGTCTTTAGTTAAATAAAAATCTTTATTATTATTAGAATCCTTATTATTAAAAAGTTTAAGTTATTAAGTCTTCTTTCCTTTCCTAGATAATTTCTCTAGTAAAGGTTTATAATCTGTATAAAGGTTAATATTTAAGATGTTAATAAGATCTTTAAAGATATTTAACCTTAATCCTTTAGCTATCTTAAGACTATTATTATTAAGGTAATTATAAAGGGTATACTTAATGTTAGTGTTGGTAACGCGCAGGTTATAAGTATGCTGCAGCACAAATGAAGGGGGGGTAAAGTTAATAATTAATTTTATCTGTCTAAGTAAGAGAGAAGAAGCAGGCTATAATACAAAGGTGTGGTGTTATAGCCACGTTATAGCCCTAGGTTATATAACCTATAATCCAGCTAATTAGGGTATATGCATTCTATGTGCAACTTATAATACCTAGTTAATACAGCATATCCCTTTTATTATCTATATAAGCAATTCTAATACTTATAAATTCTCTCTTTTGTTAAGCTTTATAGTGCATTTTACCACTAAAGCTTACAGGCAAGGCTAGATTACCTGGCCTCTTAAAGGTTATCAACTAACCTTCCGGATTACTGGAGATCTAGGGTGCTTACATAATTATATTTAGGTTCATTAGGAAGCCCCTTTTCAGAGGATTCTAATGGTATCTAAATGTACCCTAGATGGGAAGAAACCAGGGAGATACGCCCTGTAGAATTGTATGGAATTTCTTGGAAGCAGGATGACGTATGCTCTGGTGGGTCTTAGTGGGTTGATTAGAAATCAACCACTTCCTTTCCTTT
>AFQZ01000453.1:0-37945 GCA_000222935.2 Aciculosporium take MAFF-241224
GCTAGTAATAAGAAGACCTCCCTAGCTATATATTTAAGTAGCATAAGAGCTATATATTTAAGTAGTATATTAATAGTAACCCTATTTAATAATATAGTATTTAAGAGTTTAAAGCAAGTTTATAATAAGAAAACCTCCCTAGCTATATATTTATAAATACAGTTTATATAGGTATATAGTAACCTAATAGTAAGACTAATAGTAATTAGGAAATAAAGTGCTATTAAATACACTAAAGGGCTACTAGGTAAACCTATTATAATAGCAATCTAGAAAGTATAAAAATAAAATCTATTATATAAAACGCAGATAGCACTGCTTAATAGCAGTAATATAATAGTTAAAGAGCACTAAGTAATTAATAAAAATAGTTTACTATGTTTTAATATAAGGGTATATATACTAATAGGGATATATATAGAAATTCTAATGCTTACTTATAATAACCTTATAGCGGGATACCAGGGTGTGAGCAAGATAATTTATAGAGTAGCTAAACAGTACTACTAGCTAGGATTATGAAAAGACGTTGCACTGACCGTACGGCGAGTTAGCTGCGCTACTAATCCCTAGCAGACCCTTTTAAGAGCTCTCCATAGACTTTATTACTAGCCTTCCCCTAATAAAATAAGCTAGTAAAAAGGAGCATAATAAAATTCTTATTATTATAAATTAATTCTTAAAATACACGCTATATATAGCTATATTTATAAGAATAATAAGTAGTAATCTTGCTACTATCTTCCTTAAATATATATTTAAGAACTATAGTATACAAAAAGAGATTATTTTAAATAAAGAGATAATATTTACTAGTAGTTTTTAAAGAACCTTCTGCTACTTACTAGTAACTAAGCAACTACTTAGTACTACTTTTTACCTATAAATAAATAGTTAAATAAAAAGGGTTAACTAAGTCCTAAAGCACTACCTTAGAGTATTTAAGGTATAAAAGTAAATAGACTAGGAAGACTACTTATATTTAGCTTAATATACTTATAATACTAGTAAGTACTTAGCTTATAGCTACTCTTTAATAGAGTTATTATAAGGTTATTAGCTAAGAGGCCTAGACTATATTATAAAGGCACTAGATATTATAAATATATAAGCAAATATAAGGGTATAAGAGAGTAAGGAATAAAGTTCCCCTAAGCAACCTTAGACACCGCGGATACAATGCGGTATTACGCCTAAAATGAAAAAGAAGCATAAAATCAGATTTCTTATTATTAATTACTCCCCTTAGTAATAGCATATTATATAAAGGGAGTAAGTAATATAAGGGGTATAATAATTAAAAATTTTTTATATAAATCTATAACTAATAAAGGATAAGGCATTACTTAGGAAGAAATATAATATTAAGGAGAGAATTCTAAAGTAATAGTAGTATAAGAAAAATTAAAAAATAAAATAAAATCACTAAAGGAATTAATAATAAAAGTTATACTAAAAGTAGAAATAATAAAAGTATAGGCTTTTATTAGATTTATTATATAAATTACTATAAATATAGGCAGGGAGATAGCCTAAATAAAAACTAGTATAGGAGGCTTATAGGCTTTAATTATAAAAGTAGTTAATAATAAGGTAGAAACTACGGTTAAAAAGGCAGTTAAGGAGGTAATAAAGGCTATTTCTAAAACTAAAATAGTAGTTAAGGGGACTTAAGTAACTATTATAGCTTATAGAATTATAGGGTAAAATATAATAATCCCTTTAGCCTAAATAGAGGGTATAATAATACTAGCCTACTACTACTAAAAAGTAATAGTAAAAGAAAATACTATTAGTAAGGCAGTTAGGAATAGATTACTAAGAGAGATTATAAAGGTAGTAAATAGTACTATTAGTATAGAGGAGGTAATAGTAGTATACTAACTATAAAGTAAAGACATAGTTATTATATTTACTAAAGTAGAAAGAAAATAAAAGGAAAACACGGCCTAGGTAAGAGTTGCCTTTAGATCTAAGGTAGAAGTAAATAAGAAGATGTTTAGTATAATTATTAAGGGATTTTTAATATAACTAATAAACTATATTATAACTAAGAATATAAGGAAGAATATTAAAAAGGAGAATAGTCTAAATATAGTAAAGATAATAGTATAAAAGCTAAAGGGAATAGTAATAAGGGCACTATTAATAGTTAGTATTAAGGGCACTAAGTTAGTAAACTGCCTATACTATAGGGGAATAGTATACTAAGCAGAGATTTTTAATACTAAGCTATATAATAAGATAATCTACTTAAAGTAATATTATAACTACTATAAGATTAGATATATTACTAGGTACTATAAAGAAAAAGTAAGATATAGTAGATATGCTACTAAAAACACTTTAAGAGAGAGAGAACTTGCTTAATATTAATAGGTAAGATATAAGAGAGATATTTAAATTATATAAGGGTATATTTAGTATAATCTTAGCTATGTTTAGTAAGTAATAATAAATAGCAGTAGGCTAGGAAGGCTTATACTATAAGGCCGCTATTCTTATATAGCTATTAGTTAGAGGTTATAATAGCTACTATAGGTAAGGGTTATTATAGAAAAGAAACTAAGGGACTAATAAAGAAGCAGCTAAGAGAAAGGAGTATATACCTAAGGGGCCTATTTATAAGATAAACCTATAAGCTATAATTAGGACTATAAAGACTAGTAGAGAAAGGTATAATACTAGCCTTTTTATAACTAACTAAAGGGCAAAATAATACTAAAGCTAGCCTAACTAGGGTGCTCTAAAGCATATAATAAAGTATATAATTAAGGTTATATACTAGAATATATAAAAGAAAAGCAATTTAATATATTTAGTGTTAGGGCATAGTATTAGCTTTAAGGTAATAGCTATTTAAGAACTAGGAGGTTATAATAGTATACTACTAAATCTATCTTAAGGGCATTATATATTAGTAATATATAGCAGAAGAATAGTAATTTATATATATTAAAGGGTTAAGATAAGACTTTAGACTATAAGAAGAGGGGAGAATTAATATAGTATTAAGCTATATAAAGTAAAGGTATATAATATTTATTCCCTAGCTTATAAAAAGGAGTAGTAAATACCTTTATAATACTTTACTAATACCTAGGTAAAGGGCTAGAGTGTGTTTATAGGGGACTTTAACTAATACTACCCTTTATAAAATAGATTTAGCTAAACCTCTTAAGGGTATAATAAGATATCAGAATTTATGATAAGGTAGTAACTTAGCCTAGCTATACTGTTTAAAGAAGTAATAAGGAGAGAATATAATAGTAGGGATAGCACTATTAACTATATATAGACTACTTATAACGTTAGTATTAAATTTATTAAGCTAGTAGAAATTGCCAGATCTAACTATATGCCTTAGCTTATTAGCATTAAAATAAATAAGGAATTAAGTAATAGCCTAGGGTTAGTTTAGGGTTAGAGAATAGCAAATAAGAACCTTATTATAGCAGAGGCTTTAAACAGACTTAAAAAGAAGGGATTAAAGCTCCTGCTATATAATTAGTAGGAAATTAATAACTATGCGCAATAGCTTACCTAATAGCTTATAGAGATAGCTAATATAGTAGCACCTAAATGACCTTAAGAGCATAGTAAACTATAGCCTTAGTAGAATAAAAGGGTAAAAGATATAATAGTAGTAGTAAGATATGCTAATAAACAGTAGTAATAATAATAAACATAGGAATTATAGCAGGCCTTAATAAAAGCAATAGAAAAATAGGATTATATTATTTTAAAGGAAAAGAGAAGTAGTTAGTAATAAGTAGTTAGTAAGTTATTTAAATTAAAAGAGAGCCTTTAAACCCTAAAGCACTAGGCCTGGCTATAAAGTAGACTTCCTCCTAAGATATAATAGGTCCTACTACTAACTTAGCTAGGAGATAATAGTAGGGAGAAAATAGTAGAGGTTATATATAAGGGTAAGGCAAAGGTATTTATAGGGAGATTTTTTCCTTTATTTATAGCTAGGGCTTTAGGTTTAGAGACAGAGGTAAAGACAAGATACTATAGTAATAATTAGGTGGTTTTTATGTTCATAAAAGAGGAAATTAAAGAAGTTATAAAGAATATAGTAAGTTAAAAAGCCCTAAGGCCAGATAAGCTACTAATAGGTTTCCTTAAGCTATATAAAGCAGCCTTAATATTATGTTTAATATGCCTTATAAATGCATACTATGGTTTAGAATACTATCCGGCCTCCTTTTAGCAAGTAAAGGTAGTAGTTTTATATAAACCTAGAAAAACCCCTAAGGAGTTAGGTAGACCAGGGGGGTAAAGGCTAATATTATTATTAAACATACTAAGAAAAGTAATTAAGGGAGCTATTATAAGGAGGATTACTACTATAGTAAAGAAAGGCTATATACTACTAAATATATAAATAGGTAATAGGGCTAGCAGGTTAATAAAGATAGCACTAAATATACTAAAAAATGTTATAAAAATAGCATAGTATTACTAGGAAATAGTATTATTATTACAGCTAGATATTACTAGGGTATTTAATACTATTAGCTATAAATAACTAATCTATACTATAAAGGAGTTAGGACTACTAGAGTAAATAGCTAGATAAGCATAGGGCTTTATATTAAAAAAAAGAGTATAATTAGCATTTAATAGACATATTACTAAGGAAATCTAAGTTACTATAGGGGTTTTATAAGGGTTACTAGCATTTCCTATTCTCTTTTTACTTTATATTATACTATTATATTAAAGACTAGTAGTAGTAGAATTAATATTAATGTTAGGGTTCTTAGATAATATAAATATTATAGTATATAAAAAAATAGTAAAGGAGACTAAAGTATAACTAAAAACAGCCTAGAGGATATATAAAGAGTAGTTAAAGGAGTATAAGCTAAGGTTTAACCTAAGAAAGAGCAAGCTAATATACTTTATAAGGAAGAGGCAGGCGATTATAATAACAATCTAACTTAGAAGAATAATAATATAACCGATATAATTAGCGTAATTTCTAGGGGTTTGGATTTACTAGAAGCTTTATTAGTTAACCTATATAAAGAAGGTAAATGCTAAATTGTTATAGCAGAAGTTAGCACTTATAGTACTAGCTATATTTACATAGGAATACTGACTAAAGTGTATAAGATTTCTTTATATATAGGTAATAAAAAGTATAATAGCTTATAAAGCTAGGATATACTACACCTATAGTAAGTTAGAAGAGGTAGTATAAGGGGTAATAAACGTATTTATAAGGGAATAGAATAAATACTTAAGGCAGGTTATAGGGGCATATAAGGCAATGCTAGTAATACTCTTAGAGATAAAAGTAGTAATACTGCTAGTAGATCTATACCTTAATTATTTAAGTAATGATTTTACTAAAGACTTAAGAATAGTAGTATAGGCAAGAAGATATAATAAGTATGTAATTTAATAGCTTTATAGCTATAATACTAAAAAAGAGGCTGCTAATATAATTACTATAAGGCGTTTCCTAATGCCCCCTTCCCTCTCTCTAGCAGCCTTATAGCTAAATAGGAATTAAAAAGAAAGTAGGAAAAATAATAAATATAGCAGAGATATAAGGCTTAAGTAAGAAGAAGATAGGTAAAAGTAATAGTAGTAAATAAGGAACCTAACTTTAAGAGTATAAAAAAGATAGTAAGGCTTTATAATAGCCTGCTAAAGTATAAATCTATAGCCTTAGTATAGCTTTAAATAGAGAAAATAAGGCTAAATGCCTTTCTTTATAATAAATAGGTGCCTAAGGTAATATTACTAATATGTTAATACTAGGGAGGAGATAAGGATATCTACTACTTTATTCTTTTTTACTTAGAATATAACTATTTAAGGCTAATCCTAGTAGTGCTTATAATAAGAGACCTATAGGAGCTTAGGGTGGCGCTTAATAATAAGAAGCTAGCACTAAATATTATAAAGTAGGTGCTTTTAACTAAGCAACTTTAGTAGTATAGGTTAGCTAAGGAGCTTTATAAGGTATAGTAGATATATAATATTAAGGTTAAGAAAGGGACTAAAGGTAATGGAAATAATAGAATAAAGGAGAAAGAGCTGGATTAAGAGGGGAGGTGCTTATAAGGGGTTTTTACTAATATACTAACCTTTTATATAAAGCATAACCATACTTCTATTATTATCTGTAGTTCTGGGGGAACTAGTAGATATCTTATACTAATAGTTAAAAATAATAAAGACTTTATATTAGAGGCTTAGTAGGAGCTATATAGAAGAATATAGGTTTTCTCCCCTATTTTAGGGTTTTTCCTATATTGAGAAGTTAGTTAATGAACTAGATAGTGGCTCTAGCTACCTAGCGTACATGAATAATAATAATAATAAGGGTATAAGAATTATAATAATAACATAAGGCAACTAAGCAGCTACTATATATAACTTAAAAATAGTATATAAAGCACTATAATAAGAAAAGAGGCTTAATAAGTTTTTTATTAAGTAACTATATACTTTTATTAACTAAAAATATTAACCTCTAATAACTAAGCAAGAAGCTTATAGTATAGTATTTAGAACCTTTTAAGGTTTTAAGGAAAGTAAGCATATATAAACTGGCTTACTATTTAAAGTTTTTAAATAATATATACCTATATAATATATTTAATATTATAAGTTTAGAGCTATATAAAGGTATACATCCTAATAAGGCTATAGTAATATTATAGCTATTTATGTATAACTAGAAATTATATAAGGTTAAGCAAATTATAATATATAAGTATTAAGGTAAGTAGTATAAATACTTAGTAAAGTAAAAAGACTATAATAAATTAAAGAATTCCTAGGTATTAAAAAGAAACTTTAATATATAAGATATTATAATAGATTATAAAAGGAAAATAGTAGTAAGGTAGTAAAGTATATATATAATATATTACAGGAGATATTAATAATACTTAATGATACTTATCATTATTAATAATAGACTAATAGCTACTAAAAGCCCTATAATCTTACTACTAATAAGCTACTCTTATTTAGAGCTATTATTAGAGTTATTAGCACTTATAAACTTAGATTTAATACTAAGTAATTCTAATATAGCATAAGGGATAGTTATAAGTATAATATATATAGTAAGGGGAATTTCCCTTATAGTAAGCTTATATAGCTAGTAATAAGTTAGCTATTATAAAGTTATAAATAAACTAAAAGATATATATATTCTTACTATATATATAGATATATTATAAGCAGTTAGTAATTTCTATTTATATAAGTATAGTAATATAAGTAATGTCTTATAAGATTATAATATGCTTATTATTTTTAAGCTTAAGCTTAATATCTATTTAGAGATATATATATTAAGCATGTTTATAAATATTAGAATTTTTTACCTTAGCTATTATAGTAGCTAAATTTGCCTATATACTTATAATACCCTAGGAATTATTAGCAGCAGATTAACTATAATTAAGCAATAAACTTATAGGCATTTAATAATAATAAACATTATTAGTCTTTTTCTTTATTTTTTTAAATATATTTTAGTAAAGAATACTAATTTAAGCAGGCATTTAGTAGCTAGTTAGTAGTAATTAGAATAAGAATAATTATAAGGAACTAACACTACTATACTCCTTATTATTCCTTAAGTAATAAGAGCATTTTATACTATAGGCTATAATAATTAGTAATAAAATAGTAAAGTATAAGTAGTATACTTACTATTATATATCTTTTTATAAGGCTTAAAAATAGTAATATGCTTAAGAAGGTAAATAGGTTTAGTATTATTAGGCTTTAAAAAGATCTACTAGGTTACTACTATATAGCTATAATAATAATAAGGAATTTTTTAAACCCTAGTAGTAAGTTAGCTATAGCCTAAGAGCATAAGTATTTAGATAATATACTAATTAACTTTAAAGACAGGCATTATAATATCTAGCTTACTAGGAGTAGAAGGAAAAGCTATAAAAAAAAAGGTAGGAGATTAACTAGTATAAGGTATAATAACTCGTAATTATTAGCTATAAGTAAGCAGTATATATATAGTATAAATGATATAACTTACTAAATAAATAGGATAAATAAGGGAAATAATAATAATGTTAAAATCTATATATATATTAATAAAAAGGGAGTAATAATAGCGGCTAAGCTATAAGAAAGTAAAGATATAGTAGTAATAGGAGATAATATATAAGTAAATAATAATAAAGAAAAAAGGGAAAACAGGCTAAAGAAAGAGGGGAAAAGACCTTCTTATAGCTAGATAGTTAGGCTATTAATCTAATGTGCATGCCTGGATTAATAACGTTATTTATATAATTAGGCACTAAGGTGCTTAGGAGCGATTTCTTTATAAGCAGAATTAATATTATAATAAAGTAGTAAGCTATAAGCTAATATAAGCAGAGTAAGGTAGCTTTAATAATAAGAGAAAGTCAGAAGTAAATTATAAGTAATAAAAAAAATAGCTTTAGGTCTAGTAGGCTTAGTAATATTATAAAGTTAATATTAAGAATAAGTATAAGCTAGAACCTAATAAAGACCTTACTATAAGTGTTGGAATCGCTCGTATGGAGAATGGAAGGGATACGTTACATTAACTAGGAATTGTGGGTTGCACACAGAATGTATATATCCTAATTAGCTAGATTATAGGTTATATAACCTAGGGCTATAACATGGCTATAACACTATACCTCTGCATTATAGCCTACTTTTCTTCCCTCTTAGAATATATAATAAATTAAATTGGACTTTACCCCCCCCCCTACATTTATACTATAGTATACCTATAACCTGCATATTACTAACACTAATTAGTAGTTGCTAATAACTATAGATTTGCTAGGTTATATATAGAAGAAACTCGTCTAAATGCTTTTACTTATATAACTACAAGAAATTCCAATGTTATACTAACTAAAGGATTATTTCTTTAAATTATTAACTGTTAAATTGTTTATAATTATAAGAAGACTTAACTCTTATAGATCTTCTCCCTTATTATTAACTATTACTTATCCTTAATTAAAACCAGATCTTCACTATTATTTACAGAGAATCAACCAATGCCAACAGCTTTAATTAGTACTAAATACAAAGCCTAAAACACTAAGATGTTATTAAGCTAAGGAAAAATAGATAATTTTAATAAATAAATCTAAAAGGATATCTACAAAACAGAACTTCGAAAGAGCACTCTTCCTTAAAAACTCTATAAGCACTGCCTAATTTTATCCTAGAATTAAACTAAGTTAGTTAAAAATATTAATATTAATATAGCTACTAAACAACAGATTAATAACCATATTACATATATAATTAACTACTACATTCTTAATAAAGAAAAAGGTTATAACCTCCTTATTAACTTCTAATAAGATTATAAAAATTAGACTAAGAATACTTTTAATAAAAGCAATAACAACCTTAAGTATACCCTTTATAATTACCTTAATAATAATGGTGTTAAAACAGCCAGAGGATTAAGATTAAATGTCTCTAAAGATCTTATTAATATCTTAAATATTAACCCTAATACGGATTATAAACCTTTACTAAAAAAAGCAACTAGGAAAGGAAAAGAGATTTAATAACTTAAACTTTCTAATAATAAGGATTCTAATAATAATAAAGATTTTTATTTAACTAAAGGCCCTTAACCTCAACTAGAAAACCTAACCAGAATACTTTCCAATAGTAATTAAAAAGCCCTTAATACTCTTAAGAGACTTTACTAGAAAAAAGAATAATATTCTAGAGAAGTATAGAACTTTATTAATAAGAAGTTACTATATTTTAAAGGGAAATGTTCTTAAGTAGGAGTTTCCCCCTTACTTTACCTAAAAGCCTTTTTTATTATGCTTTAAGGTAAAGCCTATATATACTTCCTTAAGTACTTTAGAGCAAAAATAATCCTATTTAAAGAAATAACTTAGAATATTAAAAATTACTTTAAAACACCTAAGAATAAGAGCTTTTATAAAACATAATTTGCTAATTTATGCCTTTGCTATATTATTATAAAGCACTTAATAAAGAATAAGTTAGAATACTTAGAAATTCTTCTTAACTAACTTATAAAGATATTTAATAGCCTTTATAACCCTCTTAAACAAGATATAATTCTTCTTTATTAAATACAATAAGTAATAAAAAATGACAACGATTTTTATAATACTAAATTCAGGAATGTGCTAACCTTTAAAGAATTTATTAATAATCTTTGAAATTATCTCTTAGTAATAAACATACTACTAACCTCTATAAGTTAGTTACTAATAACTACTAATAATAATGCCCTTATTACCCGGTCTATAGACTAAAATACTAATATAATAATGTTTACAGACTAATAATATTTATAAGCTATATATTATAAAAAACCTTAAGCCAGAGCAAGCTTAAAGAAATGCTTTATATGCTATAAAGAAGAATACTAGTTAACTAACTATTCTGCCTTTAAGCAAAAGAAAGCAAAAGTAACTTAGTAGAATAATAGAAAACACTAAAAACCACCTTTTAAACGCTAATACTATGCATTTCTATAGGCCTATAAAGGCAAAATAGCCTAACTTACTACTACTAATAATAATAGTAAGAATAAGCATAAAAAAGCCGCTTAAAATGCTGCTTTCCTTACTACTAATAAAAAAGAGAAACCAGATAATAAAGAGGCTTATAATACTCTCTCCTTTATAGTATTCTTTATATAAGTACTAAATCTCCTACTCTTTTTAGCATTAACTATAAACTTCTTATAAAATAATGCTTTTAAATATATATTATTTCTTAAGGACTCCTATAACTATAATACTAATAAATAACCTTAATAACACATATATCTTATAAATACAAGATATATAGCGGATACATTCTATAGTATACTCCCGGATATAAGAGCATTAGGAATTTCAACTGCTAGCTAAGGCTAAGTTAACGCTCTAATAAAAATTATAAAGAACCTTATAATTAAACATTCTTTTAACTAAAGAACCATTACCTTTAGAGCCAGTACTATAACTTTAACTAGTATTTTAAAGCTTTTAATAATTTTTAGTATAATACCTTTCTATATGCTTAATAGTGCCACATTATTTTTATATTTTATTATAGATATAAATAAAATAGGTATTAAGCTTAACAACCTTAAGAATCTTTTAATCTAAGGAGATAAAAAGGTACCTATTATTAGAAAATAAGGATATTCTTAGTAGATAGCTAGTTTATAAGAACCTGCTATCTTTATGCTTTTTAAAACCGAAATCTATTAACTTTATTGCTGATTTAGTTATCTGTTAATTAACTAATTAAATAAGCTTCTTGCTAGGGCTGGTAAAGAATTTAATAAGGCTAATATAGGAAAAATTATATATGCTTATTATTAATACCAGATGAATGCAAAATCCCTAAGTAGATTTAAATTCACTCTTAAAGACAATCTTAAATTTAACTATAAGGTTCTTATTAACATTATATAAATTAATAAGAAGCCGGTCCTATATATTATAAATTTAGTAATATTATTTTAAGCTACCTGCTTTCTTAAACCCTAACAATAAAAAGCTTAAGATATTTAAAATGCCCTTAAAAAATGCTAGATTAATATATATCTTAGACCCCTAGACTAGATAGTCCATAATGTTAGAAGAAATTTCGCTTTTAGCAAATTTAGGTATTTAGCTTAGCTATTATTAATTAATATTAATAAAGTCCCTGTTAAGGCTTACAATAGCATTAAAAAACTTAAGTAATATTATACCCCTCTTTATAGAGCATATAATATTATTAAGACTAAAGCTAACGGTTTTCTCTTAAAAGAGTAAATACTATAAATAGCTATTAAAGCAGTTAATAACTCTGCTAGTTCTAATGGCCTTATCCCTACTCTTTTAGTCTTTAGAACCTATTTAAGAATAACAAATAATTCTCCCCTAAGCTTTATAGTTACTTAAAGAGCTAAGATACTTTAAAAAGCAATAAATAAAGTAAGGCATAGTCTTATAAGGCATTAAGTTTATAATACTCTTAATACCTATAATAGTCTAATAACCCTGCTTATATATACTCTTCCTTTAAACTTTAATATATAAGTTTATTATAAAAAAGGTAGATAGACTAGCCCCTATAAGCTTCTCTTAATAGAAGAAGAGACTTATACTATTAAGATGCCTTATAATCCTATAAAATTTTAGTTTATAGTTATTAAACTATATATAACCTTGCTAAAGGTGGAATCTTCTTATAAGGAAGACCCGGTTTACAAAGAAGACCTAGTTTAAGGTAATAAAAATCATGAGAACCCCCTTAATAACCTAATAACTCCGTTATAAAGAGGACATAAAAGACCCTAGAAACACCCTTAAGCAAAGGCTTTTCTTACTAAGAAAGAAAAGGCCGATTTTTAACTTATCATTAACCTCTGTATACAAGGAAAAATTAATATACCTAGAGAACCTTTTAAACTCTCTAATAAAGCAAAAATTAATACTTTACTAGCTAGGAATATATTTAAATTTATAAAATTTAACCTATAAAGGCATAGAGGTAAAAGACTCTTTAGCTTGTAAATAACAAGAGAAATTAAAGGCAAGGCAACTAACTCCCTATATAAAAAGTCATAATATATTATCTAAGGCTATAGTAACTAAGGAAAAGAAGTCATCCTTATATAACTACTAATAATTTAAAGAGCTAGCTAGAGGCTTATTATTACTCTTACTTTATTATTAAAAAGAGAAGGCATTATGGCTTAGTTAAGGGATATTACTTAGGCATATATACAGTTATAAAAAAAGCTAAATCATATAATTCTTATAAAGCTTCCTATATAGATTGCATATCTTTACCCGCTAAATGTTATTATAGTTATAATTAAGCCACTATACAGAATAGCAGAGGCTGGCATATATTAGTAGTTCATGTATTTTAATTATTATTATTAAAAGCTATAAATAATAACCTCTATATATAACCCTTATCTCCTTATTTCTTCTAGCAAAAGCTTATATTTTAGAATCATTAAAATGCAAACTAATAATACCTTAGGACTTAGCTATACTGAATTTTTTAATTATAAAGAGGCTAAGTTAAAAAATACTAAATTCCTTATAAAGCCAAAAGAGAAGTTAATAATTTCAATACTATTGATAGTTAATAGTTATATTTTAAGCAAAGCTAATAATAAAACCTTCTTTTTATAATAAAAGGCATAAGGAAAGAAGCTATTATAAGTTAATAACCAAACTAACTAAGCAAAATATATTAAATAGTAAGCCTAAGAAGCGTATATTGCTCTAATATATTAACCTAAAGCATCTTATAATCTTTCTATTACTGCCTAAGTTTAATAACTAGAATCTAATAATATTTTAAGGCTTAATAAAAGACTTTAATAGCAAATTAATAATTAAGACTATGGACTTTAATATATACCTTTCTTACTAAAAAACACTGCTTTTTATGTTTTTATTAACAGTTCTTTTATAAATAATAAAAACCTTAGCTTTTAACTAGGCTATATAATTATCCTAGGTAATAAAAGGAAGGATAATAATACCTCTAAATTTACCGTTAAAGGAAATATTATAATATATAGCTTAACTAAGTCTAAAAGAGTTATAAAGAGTGCTTTAGCTTTTAAGCTATATAAAATAGTTTAAGGTATTAATATTGCCTATATAATAAGTACTACTTTAAATATTATTACTAACTAAATTAATAAGCTAAAAATCCTAATAATTATATATACTAACTTTTTCTTATTATATAAGTATATTATTAAGCTAGGGATAATAAAGGAAAAGAGGCTAATAATTAATATTATAGCTTTAAAGTAGTTATATAAAAGGAGAGAAGTAGCTAAGATATAATAGATTAATAGTAATAATAATCCTGTGAATATAATAATAAAAGCTTTACTAAATAAAGCTCTTAAGACCTTTATAATAAAGAATAAAGCCTGAATTTATATAGAAGAATAGGTTAAAAGACCTGTTATAAGAATTGCTATAAAAGCCGCTGCTAGAGCCGCTAAAGAATAGAAAAGTCCTAATCCTTACTAATGGTTTCACAGGGTGCGATATGCTGTAGCAACAACACGGGGAGGTAACAAAGGTCTAATTTCTATTTTTGTTATAATTATCTGAAGGGGGAAAAAAGGGGGACAATATAGAAATATAGTATTATAGCTATAGTACTGCCCTAGGTAATATAACATAGTAATCCAGCTAATTAGGGCATGCATATTATACATATAACCTATAATTCCCGGTTACTATTATGTATCCCTTTTATCCTTTAGACGAGTGATTCTAACACTTATAAACTCTCTCTTTATTAAAAAAGAGGAATCGCTCTAAAACACGTAAAAAAATCCATAAAAATCAACAAATAAGCAAAAATCAATAACGCCGTAATACATAAGAAATATTACCTAAATGAATGACTTTTCCCTAGTTTAAAGCATCCTTAAAGTCCCTTAATCAATTACGTTCGGATTTATTAAATTTGAATTCTTTGTTATGCAATTAATTCCTCCTAAGCAGCTTTAGCTTTGGCTTTAATGCTTAATACCGGTCTCTTTACCTAACCTTTTACTTAGATTAAAGCTTTATTCTTAGTTACAAAGGTTTTAAGACTTCTATTTAGGGAGGCTTTTGTTATTGCATTAGCAAGGTTATTATAGCTATTAATCTATTAGATTTCCGTGATTTCCCTTTGCTTATATAACTGTTATAGTACCATAATATTAATCATAAGCCTTTTCTCCTTTATAGTGCCTAATTTAATAATACACTTATATAATAAGAAAGAGTTAGTACATATTATAATCAGGATATTTAGCTTATTTAATTAATTAGTAATAATGCTTAACGTTATACTTATTATATAAGCAATATCAACTCCTTAGACCATTTTGTATAGTTTTAATTCTAAGGTGCTTCTTGTGACTCTTTTAGATTTCATAGAGCTATAGGTTATAATGTTGCCTATAAGCGTAAATTCGGAGGCATTAACGTTCTCTTTCTTATTACTTAGAATAATTACGTAGCTAAGCTGTAAGCTAAGGTCTTTATTATTTACAAAGGAGCTATTAATAAAAACATAAATGGAGGTATTTTCTAGTAAGAGAGGCACGTAGTAAAGTCCGTGGTTCTGATTATTAATTTACTATCTAAGCCTTTTATTAAGCTTTATTATATTATTAGGTTTTAGTTATTAACTTTAGGTAGTAATAGAAAGATTATAGGAGGCTTTAGGTTGGCAGATAAGAGTAATATATACACCTCAAGCCCTCTGCTTAATATATTAAGCTTAATTATCCTAGTTAACTTCTAACAGCTTCTTTCCTTATGCCTTTTACTATAGAAAGAAGGTGCTATTATTAGCTTTGCTTAGAATACAACTATTAAACATTAATAGTGTTGATTTCTCTAGGTATTGCTTTAGCTTTGTAAGAAATCCGGCATTTTTTAACTTAACCTCTTTATAATTAAAGAATTTAGCGTTACTAAGGCCTAACGTGTTATTAGTCTGCATTCTAATAAGTCTAAAATAAGAGCTTTCCTATAAAGAAATAAGAAGGCATGGGTTGTATATAGAAGTAATTATCTGGAGTTTTTAATAATAATAATTAAAATACATTAACTACTAATGTGTGCCTGCTTTTACAATTTTATAAAGCAGCTTTATTATAACTATTATAACATCTGGCGGGTAAAGGTGTGTAATCTGTGCTAGAAGCTTTATAAGAATTATATAATTAAGCTTTATTTGTAACTATATATATATTTAGGTAATATCCCTTAACTAAGCTATAATGCCTTCTCTTTTTAATAATAAAGCGAGAGTGATAATAAGCCTCTAACTAGCTCTTTAAATTATTAGGGACTGTATAAGGATAACCTCTTTCTTATAGTTACTATATCCTTAAATAATATATTGTGATTTTTTATATAAGGAATTAGTTGCTTTACCCTTAATCTTATATACTATTTATAAACTAAAGAGTCTCTTGCTTTTATGCTTTTAAGGGTTAAATTAAATAAATTTAAATATATTTCTTACTAGCAGAGCGTTAATTTTAGCCTTGTTAGAGAGTTTAAATGGTTCTTTAAGCGTGGTTATCTTTCCTTATATATAGAGGTTAATTATAAGTTAAAAATTAGCCTTTTCTTTCTTTATAAGGAAAGCTTCTAGTTAAGGGTATTTCTAAGGTCTTCTACGGCCTCTTTATAGTGAATTTATAGGGTTATTAAGGGGAGTCTTAAGTAGAGCATTAATCTTAGCGTTTTCTTAGTCTGGGTTATCTAGGCTTAGGCCTTGCCCTTTTTAGGAAGTTAAAGCTATTTCCATAGCTTTCTTATTTTAGACTTAGTTATCCTTATAAGAAGACTCTTTTTTTAGTAAAGTAATATATGGTTTAACAACTATAGATTAAAACTTTGTAAGGCTATAAGGTATCTTAATAATATACATCTTACCTTCTATTAAAAGAAGCTTATATAGGCTAGTTTATCTGCCTTTCTTATAATAAACTTATATATTAAAGTTTAAGGGAAGGTTATATATTAGCAGGGTTATTAGGCTATTTTAAGTGTTAAGGGCATTATTAACCTAGTGTCTTATAAGACTGTGTCTTGCTTTGTCTATTGCTTTTTAAAGCATCTTAGCTCTTTAAGTAACTATAAAGCTTAAGGGGGAATTGTTTATTATCCTTAGATAGGTTTTAAAGACTAAGAGGGTAGGGATAAGGCTATTTAAGCCGGCTAAGTCGTTAACTACTTTAATAGCTATTTAAAGCATTTACTCTTTTAAGAGAAAACTATAAGCTTTAGTCTTAATAATATTATATGCTCTTTAAAGAGGGGCGTAATATCGCTTAAGTTTTCCAATGCTATTATATGCTTTAATAGGGACTTTATTAATATTAATTAATAATAGTTAAGCTAAATACCTAAATTCACTAAAAGCAAAGTTTCTTCTAGCATTATGGACTATCCAGTCTAGGGGTTTAAGATATGTATTAATCTAATATTCCTTAAGGGCATTCTAAATATCTTAAGCTTTTTATTATTAGGGTTTAAGAAAGCAAGCGGCTTAAAATAAGGTTACTAAGTAAATAATATAAATGACAGGCTTCTTATTAATTTGCATAATATTAATAAGGACCTTATAGTTAAATTTAAGATTATCTTTAAGGGTAAACTTAAATCTACTAAGAGCCTTAGTGTTCATCTGGCATTAGTAATAGGTATGTATGATTTTTCCTATGTTAGCTATGTTAAAATCTTTACTAGCTTTGGCAAGAAGGTTATATAGTTAGTTAATTAAAGGGTAGCTAAATTAATAATAAAGTTAGTAAATTTCTGTTTTTAAGAGCATAAAGACAGCAGGTTCTTAAGAACTAATTATTTACTAAGGATGTCTTTATTTCTAGATAATAAATACTTTCTTTTCTCCTTAGATAAGAAGGTTCTTAAGATTATTAAGCTTAACACCTATTTTATTTATATTTATAATAAAATATAGAAAAGGCATAGCACTATTAAGAATATAAAAAGAAATTATACTAAAAATTATAGGAAGCTTTAAAATGCTATTTAATATTACGCTTTCGGCACTAAAGTTAATGGTTCTTTAGTTAGAAGAAGGCTTAATTATAAGGTTTGTTATAAGATGTATTAAGGCTTTAACTTAACCTTAGCTAGTAGTTAAAATTCTAGCTGCTTTAGTATTAAAGAGGATACTGTAAAACGTTTCTGCGGTATATTGTAAATCTATGAGAAATACCTGCTGTTATGTGGTTTTATTAGTATTGTGGTTGTAAGGGTCTTTAATAAATAATGCGTGTTTAAAAGCGTTATCTTATAGGAAGTTTATGGTTAAGGTAGAAAAGAGAGGGGGATTAGGTGCTTATATAAAGAAATTTATAAATGTAAGGGTTTTTTATGCTTCTTTATTACTTTATGCTTTTTTATCTTTAAAAGCAATAAATGCTGCGTTCTAGGCAGCTTTTTTGTATTTATTCTTATTACTACTGTCCAGGGGTAATGACTCTTTGTCTTTACCTTTAAATGCTTATAAGAATGCGTAAAATTAGCGTTTAAAAAGAGGTGATTTATGCCTTTAGTTATTCACTAAGTTTCTTTTGCTTTCTTTTGTTTAGAGGCAGGATAGTTAGTTAATTAATATCCTTTTTTATAATAAATAAAGTATTTCTTAGATCTAGCTTTATTTTAGGGTTAGGAAGCTTATAAATATTGTTAGTTAGTAAATAAGACCATATTAGTGCTTAGGGTAGTGTTTTAAGGTTAATACTTACTTTCTCTTATAATCCATTAGCTTATAGATGATTTTGAAACAGGTTTTATTATATCTTTTATTATAAGGCAGCAGTGAATATTACTAACTACGCCTTTGTAGGTATTGGTTTAGACATAAGTTATTTAGTTAAATTTAGGGCTATCTTAAACAAATATTTCTAGTTAGCGTCTAAGGATTATATCTTTCTTAGAGGGGGGTAAAGACTATTAAATAGGTTCAAGAGCTATTAAATTATTAATTCTAAACATTTAAGTTTAGTCTTTATTAGATTTTTAGCTATAATATAATAAAACTTTATCTCTTAAAATCATGTTTAGTAGAATTTTTAATTTTCTTTGGTCTTAAAGTTTTTCTTTATCTGTTTAGTTATTATATTAAATAAAACAAGTCTTCTGCTAAATTTCTTAAGGTAATACTTATAGGCATTGCCTATAAGCATTATTAATAGTGCAAACGGGTATAACTTAGGCAAAATTCCTTATACTATATAAATATCCTTAAAGATTAGGACTTTAGGATATATAAAGTTAAAAAGTATACCAGAATACTTATTTTCCTTATTATAAACTCTAGTAAGAGAGTTTAAGGCTTTTTAGTCTATATTAGTAATTTCCTTTAATATTGTTTGTTATTTTAAAGGAGAGGGGATTGTTATTTTTATTATTATTTCTTTAGTAGGATGGTTAGGAGGGTTAGGGGGAGGTGAGGTTATTATTAATATTAACGTATTAATAGTATTATTTCCTGTTAGAAGCTTTCTATTAGGAAAGAAAACAGAGTTATCTATATTAACTAAATTAGTAAGTACCTGGTTAATTAGTCTTTATAATCCTTCTTACGTGTTAATTCCTTGGTTTTAAAGAATATCTTAAAGTACTTATTAGACTTTAGGGGTAATCTTCTTAAAAATATTAGTAGTTTATCCTTTAAAGTCTTCTTAGTATATAAACAGAAACCTAGTACCTTACTAGTTACTAGACTTATACTAGTTAACGTAGTAGGTAAATTTATTATAATGTTTAGAAGTTATAGCTTTTTTAGGGTTAATTTATTCATTAGCTTTGGCTTATTTCTCTATAAAGTAGTTAGAATACTTTTAGAGTTTTATAAGAAGGGATTCTTAAATAGGTTAGTTAGCTTTAGTAGTAGAAGTTAAAGCTATTTTTAGTGTTTTCTCTGTAATAAATAGCGAAGAAGATACTTTAATTGTAAACTAGTAGTAAATTAATAATAAGGGGTAAATTCTATAAAAAAACTTCTTAATAATTATAGATAAGTAGTAAAAGTTAATAATAATAGAAAAAGTTGCTTTTAGGTAGTATAAACAACGGATTCTATGTAATTAAATGAATAAGTACGTTATATTAGAAGTTTGTCTCTTCTGTTAATTTCTAGCTAATCTTTGGTTATAATAACCACTAATTAGTAATGGTTTCACAGGGTGTAATATACTATAGTAATAACATAGGGGGATAATAAAGATCTGATTTTTATTCTTATTATAATTATCTTAAGGGGAAAAAAGGGGGACGACGTAGAAATGTAGTGTTGTAGCCATAGTACTGCCCTAGGTTATATAACATAGTAATCCAGCTAATTAGGGCATGTACATTGTGTATATAACCCATAATTCCCGGTTACTATCGTGTATCCCTTCCATCCTCCAGACGAGCGATTCCAACACTTACTAAATTTAACATTAAATTAAGCGCCTAATAAAGAGTTTAAATTCGATGAATTCAAACGCGATTATAAGCGCCTAATTTGGTAGGATTGAACGCGGGAATTACACTCTTTGGCCCCCCCCCCATAACAAAAGTCATTCATTTGAAGGATGTTTTTTGCTTTATTACTTATTTGTTAATATCTAATTATTAGGGCGTTTTTATGCATTTTTTTTTAGAGCAATTCCTCTTCTTTAATAAAGAGAGAATTTGCAAGTATTAAAATTGCTTGTATAAAGAATGGAAGAGATATACCGTATTAACTGGGAATTATAAGTTATATATAGAATGCATACACCCTAATTAGCTAAATTATAAGTTATATAACCTAGGGCTATAACGTGGCTATAACACTATACCTTTATATTATAGCCTGCTTCTTTTCCCTTTTAGAATATATAATGAATTAAATTGGACTTTACCCCTCCCCCTTACATTTATGCTGCAGCATACCTGTAACCTGCGCGTTACTAACAATAAGGTTATTATAAAATTAGATTTACTATTAAAAAAATAGGAAGTAGAGTAGGCTTAGTGTAATATATATATGTTTAGTAAAGTTATAATAAATAATAATATATAAGTTATATATTTAAGAAAAGGGGCTTATTAGGTTATAGTAAGGGAGTTATAAGGGAGTAAAAACTAAGGCCTAGGACTACTTATAGTAATTAAGGGCAATTATAAATAAGAGAAGGCGCTTTATTAGAAGAGTTATAAGATAAGAGCATAAGAGTATAAAGACCTACTAAGGTAAGCCGTGCCCTAGCTATATATAGGTATATAGGGGGATAGGCCTTATAAAGAAATAAAGAGGCTAGTTATAGTATTTATATTACTAACCCTACTTATAGCTATCTAGCTTTAAGTACGCTTAACTACAGCCTTTACTCTACTAGTAGACCTCTAACCGTAACACACTACCTTCTAAGAATATATTAACACTATACTAGGAGAGCTAGTAGATATAATATATATTATTTATTTAAATAATATCCTAATTTATAGTAATAAGATAGCCGCATATAAGGGGTATATGAAACTAGTTCTATAGAGATTATGCATTATAAAGCTATATATAAACCTTAATAAGTGCGAATTCTTAATAATAAGGGTTAGCTTTCTTAGATTTATTATTACACTAAAGGGTATTAAAATAAAACCAGAATATATTAAGATAGTAGTAAAATAGCTACTACCTAGTAATATACTAAAGATATAAATCTTTCTTAGGTTTATAGGGTTTTACTAATAGTTTATTAAGGTATATAGTAAAATTACTATTTTATTAATAAACCTTTTAAAGAGAGGGTTTAAAGGGACCTTTAAACTACCTTATAATATATAAGCTATATTTAAAATACTAAAATAAAAGTTTTTAAAAGCACTAGTTCTAGTTTATTTTAATTTAATAGCCCCCTTTTAAGTTAAAATAAATACCTTGGCATTTACTATTAGTATAATATTAGTAATATTAGTACTAAGTAATTAGCACTTAGTTACATATATATTATAAAAGTTATTAAGTCTTAAACTCTATTATATAATATCTAATACTAAGCTACTAGCTATATAAAAAGCT
Source organism: Aciculosporium take MAFF-241224 (assembly GCA_000222935.2). NCBI lineage: Eukaryota > Fungi > Ascomycota > Sordariomycetes > Hypocreales > Clavicipitaceae > Aciculosporium > Aciculosporium take. The sequence continues at coordinate 21,613 of AFQZ01000453.1, forward strand.
TTTTATATATAAAGATATTACCTAGCTTACTTATAGTATTTAATAAAAGTAATTACTAATTACTTAAACTATAAATACCTAGTAATAAAACTAAAGCTTTTTAGTAATTAGATTATAATATTAAATAAACTTTATTTATATAATTTTATAATTAAGTATAAGCTAGGGAAGTTAAACCTAGCTAATAAATTATCTTAAAAACTAAACTACTTTTTAAAAGTAGTTATAGTAAAGGCATAGTTATTATACCTACTAATATTCTTAAATAAGTTTATAAAAAAAGAGTAAAGTAATAGTAATACTAATAAGATAGTATATATAATAATATTCTAAGGTATAAAGGCCTTATTATAAGAAATAAAAAGAGAAAGCAGTATAAAAGCTATATATTTAAGTAGTATATTAATAGTAACCTTATTTAATAATATAGTATTTAAGAGTTTAAAGTAAGCTAGTAGTAAGAAGACCTCCCTAGCTATATATTTAAGTAGTATAAGAGCTATATATTTAAGTAGTATATTAATAGTAACCTGTGATAGATTCGAGCTCAAAGCTCGGATCTACATCGCCGGAACGCGGACGGCTTTACATAAGCAATATATAAGCAGCTTAGGCCCTAGTTATTTATATAACTATAAAGGTAGGGTTACTAGAATTAAATAGACCTTTTCCTTCTCTTCTTCTTTATAAATAATATTCTTATTTAAGTTACTAGCTTTAAAGTTATATTCTAGTAAGACTATAATATATATTATTTATTCTTTTATTATTTACCTTAGAAACCTTAATAAATATAATATAAAGGTTATACTTATAATAAATAGGATAATAATAAATACATTATAACCTAATACTATAGCTAACCTAGCTAAGACTATTGTTATATAGGAGCTAATATGCCTTTAAAATATAGTAATAATATAGGAAATAATAAATAAGAATATAATAAATAAAATTACTAAGCTAAAATAATAGCTATAAATAGTATCTACTTCAGCTATATCTTATAATACTAATACAAATACCTTAGGCACAGGTAGATAGCAGGTGGCCTTAATAAAGGTAAAACTAAAGAGAAAACCTATTAATATAAGTAACCTGTTAGAATCGCTCGTCTTGAGGATGGAAGGGATACACGATAGTGACCGGGAATTGTGGGTCATATGCACGATGTGCGTGCCCTGATTGGCTGGATTACTATGTTATGTGACCTAGGGTAGTACTATGGCTATAATACTACACTTCTGCATCGTCCCCCTCTTTTCCCTTTAGATAATTATAACTATATAGAAATCAGACCTTTGTTACCCCCCCCTGTTATTGCTGTAGCAATTACACCCTATGAAACCAGTACTGATTAGTGGTTATTATAACCACAGATTAGCCAGGAATCAACAGAAGAGATAAACTTCCAATATAATGCACTTATTCACTTAATTGCATAGAATCCGTTGTTTATGCTACTTAAAAGCAACTTTTTCTATTATTATTAACTTTTACTACTTGTCTATAATTATTAAGAAAGTTTCTTTATAGAATTTACCCCTTATTATTAACTTACTACTAGTCTATAATTAAAGTATCTTCTTTGCTATCTATTACAGAGAAAACACTAAAAATAGCTTTAACTTCCACTACTAAAGCTAATTAACCCATTTAAGACTCCCTTCCTATAAAACTCTAAAAGTATTCTAACTACTTTACAGAGAAATAGGCTAAAGCTAATAAACAAATTAACCCTAAAAAAGCTATAACTTCCGAACTCTATAACAAATTTGCCTACTATATTAACTAGTATAAATCTAGTAACTAGCAAGGTACTAGGTTTCTGTTTACATACTAAGAAGACTTTAAAGGATAGAATGCTAATACTTTTAAGAAGATTACCCCTAAGGTCCGACAAGTACTTCGAGATATTCTTTAAGATTAAGGAATTAACACATAAGAAGGATCACAAAGACTAATTAACCATGTACTTACTAATTTGGTTAGTATAGATAATTCTGTTTTCTTTCCTAATGGAAAGCTCCTAACAGGAAATAACACCATTAACACGTTAATATTAATGATAACCTCACCTCCCCCTAACCCTCCTAACCCTCCTACTAAAGAAATAATAATAAAAACAACAATCCCCTCTCCCTTAAAACAACAAACTATATTAAAGGAAATTACTAATATAGACTAAAAAGCCTTAAACTCTCTTACTAGAGTTTATAATAAGGAAAATAAGTATTTTAGAGCACTTTTTAACTTTATATATTCTAAAGTCCTAATCTTTAAGGATATCTACATAGCATAAGGAATTTTGCCTAAGTTATACCCGTTTGCACTATTAATAATGCTTATAGGCAATGCCTATAAGTATTACCTTAAGAAATTTAGCAGAAGACTTATTTTATTTAATATAATAACTAAGCAGATAAAGGAAAACTTAAAGACTAAAGAAAATTAAAAATTCTACCAAACATAATTTCAAGAGATAAAGTTTTATCGTATTACAGCCGAAAATCCAATAAAGACTAAACTTAAATGTTTAGAATTAATAATTTAATAGCTCTTAGACCTATTTAATGGTCTTTACCCCCCTTCTAAGAAAGATATAATTCTTAGGCGCTAACTGGAAATATCTGTTTAAGATAGCCCCGAATTCAACCAGATAACCTACGTCCAAACCAATACCTATAAAGGTGTAGTTAGTGATATTCGCCGCTGCCTTATAATGAAAGATATAATAGAACCTGTTTCAAAATCATTCACAAGCTAATGGATTGGAAGAGAAAGCAAGTACCAACCTTAAAACACTACCCTAAGCACTAACATAGTCTTGTTTACTAACTAACGATATTTATAAGCTTCCTAACCCTAAAATAAAGCTAGATCTAAGAAATGCTTTATTTATTATAAAGAAGGATATTAGTTAACTAACCATTCTGTCTCTAAATAAAAGAAAGCAAAAGAAACTTAGTAAAGCAACTAAAGGTATAAATCCCCTCCTTCTAAGCGCTAATTTCACGTATTCTTACAAGCATTTAAAGGTAAAGATAAAGAGTCATTACCCCCGGACAGCAGGGATGAGAATAAACATAAAAAGGCTGCCTAGAACGCAGCATTTGTTGCCTCTAAAGAAGAAAAGGCATAAAGCGATAGAAAAGCATAAGAAACCCTTACGTTTATAACTTTCTTTACATAAGCACCTAATCCCCCTCCCTTTTCTGCCTTAACCGTAAATTTCCTGTAAGATAACGCCTTTAAACACGCGTTATTTATTAAAGACCCTTACGACCATAATACCGATGAAACCACATAAAAGCAGGTATTTCTTATGGATTTACAATATACCGTGGAAACGTTTTATGGTATCCTTTTAAATACTAAAGCAGCCGGAATTTTAACTGCTAGCTAAGGTTAAGTCAAAGCCTTAATACGCCTTATAACAGACCTTACAATTAAGCCTTCTTCTAACCAGAGAACTATTAACTTTAGTGCCAGAAGTGCGACCTTAAATAGCATTTTAAAGCTTCTTATAATCTTTAGTATAATTTCTTTTTATATTCTTAATAGTACTATGCCTTTCCTATATTTTATTATAAATATAAATAGAATAGGTATTAAGCTTAATAATCTTAAGAAACTTCTTATCTAAGGAGAAAAGAAAGTACCTATTATTAGAAAATAGGGATATCCTTAGTAGATAATTAGTTCCTAAGAACCTGCTGTCTTTATGCTCTTAGAAGCAGAAATTCGCTAACTTTATTATTAATTTGGCCACCCTTTAATCAACTAACTGCACAACCTTCTTGCCAAGGCCGGTGAAGATTTTAATAGAGCTAACATAGGAAGGATCACACACGCCTGCCACTAATGTCAGATAAACGCTAAGGCTCCTAGTAGATTTAAGTTTACCCTTAAAGACAATCTTAAATTTAACTATAAGGTTCTTGTTAACATTATGCAAATTAATGAAAAGCCTGTCCTTTATATTATTAACTTAGCAACTTTATTTTAAGCCGCTTGCTTTCTTAGACCCTAATAATAAAAAGCTTAAGATATCTAGAACGCCCTTAAGGAATATTAGATTAACATATATCTTGGTTCTCTAGACTAAATAGTTTATAATACTAGAAGAAACTTCGCTTCTAGCGAATTTAGGTATTTAGCTTAACTATTGTTAATTAATATTAACGAAGTCCCTATTAAAGCACATAATAGCATTGGAAAACTTAAACGATATCACGCCCCTCTTTAAAGAGCATATAATATTATTAAGACTAAAGCTTACGGTCTTCTCTTAAAAGAGCAGATGCTTTAGATGGCTATTAAAGCAGTTAATGACTCCGCCGGCCTAAATAGCCTCATCCCGACCCTCTTAGTCTTTAGAATATATCTAAGGATAACAAATAATTCTTCCCTAAGCCTTAAAGTTGCTTAAAGAGCTAAGATACTTTAAAAAGCAATAGACAAAGCAAAACACAGTCTTATAAGGCACTAAGTTAATAATGCCCTTAACATTCAAAATAGCCTAATAACCCTGCTAACATATAATCTCCCCTTAATCTCTAATGTACAAGTTTATTGTAAGAAAGGTAAATAAACTAGCCTATATAAGCTTTTTTTAATAGAAGGAGAGACTTATATTATTAAAATGCCTTACAGCCCTACGAAGTTTCGATCTACGGTTGTTAAGCTATATATTACTTTGCCAGAAGTAAAGACTTCTTATAAGGATAACTAAGCTTAAAATAAGAAAGCTATAGGAATAGCTTTAACTTCCTAAGAAGGGCAAGGCATATGCCTAAACAACCCAGACTAGGAAAACGCCGAGATTAATAAAATTATTCACGAGACTCCCCCCGATAAAATTATTCACGAGACTTCCCCTAACGAAATTGTTTACGAGACTTCCCCTAATGAAATTGTTTACAAGACTTCCCCTAATAACCCTATGAATCCAATACAAAAAGGCTGTGGAAGACCTCGGAAATACCCTTAACTAGAAGCTTTCCTTACAGAGAAAGAAAAGGCAGATTTTTAACTTATAATTAACCTCTGCACGCAAGGAAAGATAACCACGCCTGGAGAACTATTTAAACTCTCTGACAAGGCTAAGATTAACGCTCTACTAGCGAGAAATATATTTAAATTTGTTTAATTTAACCCTTAAAAGTATAGAAGCGAGAGACTCTTTAGTTTATAAATAATACATAAGATTAAGGGCAAAGTAACTAATTCCCTATACAAAAAATCACAATGTGTTATTTAAGGCTATAGCGACCATAGGAAAAAGGTTATTCTTACGCAGTCCCTAACGATTTAAAGAGCTAGCCAGAGGCTTATCGTTGCTCTTGCTCCATTATTAAAAAGAGAAGGCATTACGGCTTAGTTAAGGGATATTACCTAAGCATATATGCAGTTACAGACAAAGCTTAATCGTATAATCCTTATAAAGCTTCTAGCACAGATTACATACCTCTACCCGCCAGATGTTATTATAGTCATAATAAAGCCGCTTTATATAATTACAGAAGTAGGCACGCATTAGTAGTTAACGTATTTTAATTATTATCACTAAAAACTCTAGATAATTACTTCTACCTACGACCTATGTCTACTTATTTCTTTAAAGGAAAGCTCTTATTTTAGACTTATTAGAATGCAGACCAATAACACGTTAGGCCTTAGCAATACTAAATTCTTTAATCGTAAAGAAGTTAAGTTGAAAAATGCCGGATTTCTCACAAAGCCAAAGCAACGCCTAGAGAAATCAACACCGTTAATGTTTAATAGTTGCATTTTAAGCGAAGCTAACAATAACACCTTCTTCTTATAATAAAAGGCATAAGGAAAGAAGTTATTAGAAGTCAACTAGGATAATCAAGCTTAATATGTTAAGCAGAGGGCTTAAGGTATATACATTGCTCTTATCTGCTAACCCGAAGCCTTTTACGATCTTTCTATTACTACCTAAAGTTAATAACCAGAACCTAATAATATAATAAAGCTTAATAAAAGGCTTAAGTAGTAAATTAATAATCAGACTTGCGGACTTTGCTACATGCCTCTCTTACTAGAAAATGCCTCCCTTTATGTTTTTGTTAATGGCTCCTTTACTAATAATAAAGACCTTAGCTTACAAATCAGCTACGTAATTATTCTTAAAAATAAGGAAAGGAACGTTAACGCCTCTGAATTCACGCTTATAGGCAATATTATAACCTATAGCTCTATAAAATCTAAAAGAGTTACAAGAAGCACCTTAGCATTAAAGCTATACAAAATAATCTAAGGAGTTAATATTACTTATGTAATAAGTACAACTTTAAGGATTATTACTAATTAATTAAATAAGCTAAACATCCTAATCGTAATATACACTAACTCTTTTTCATTATATAAGTGTATTATTAAATTAGGCACTATAAAGGAGAAAAGGCTTATAATTAATATTATAGCACTGTAACAGTTATATAAGCAAAGGGAAATCACAGAAATCCAATAGATAAATAGCCATAATAACCTTACTAATGCAATAACAAAGACTTCCCTAAATAGAAGCCTTAAGACCTTTATAACCAAGAATAAGGCTTGGATTCAAGTGGAAGGTTAGGTAAAGAGACCGGTATTAAGCGTTAAAGCCAAAGCTGCTTAAGCGCGCAATAAAGAGTTCAAATTCAATGAATCTAAACGCGATTAATTAAGGAACTTTAAGGATGCTCTAGACTAGGGAAAAGTTATTCATTTAGGTAATATTTCTTATGTATTATAACGTTATTGATTTTTGCTTATTTGTTGATTTTTACGGATTTTTTACGTGTTTTAGAGCGATTTCTCTTTTTTAATAAAGAGAGAGTTTGTGAGTATTAAAATCGCTTGTCTTAAGGATGGAAGAGATATATAATAGTAACCGGGAATTATAGGTTATACGCATAATGCACATGCCCTGATTGGCTGGATTACTATGTTATATAACCTAGGGCAGTACTATAGCTATAACACTACACTTCTACATCGTCCCTTTCTTTTCCCTTTAGATAATTACAACTATATAGAAATCAGACCTTTGTTACCCCTCCCCGTTATTGCTGCAGCAATCACACCCTGTGAAACCAGCATAACCCTTATAAGGAAAACCAGATTAAATATCTAGTATAAAGGAGCCTTTTAGCTTATAAACTTAAGGTAAATAGTACCTTTATTAGGAATAATTAAGATAAATAGTGTTTTATTCACTAATACTTATTAAATTAGGTTTAGGCTTAGGTTTTACCCTTCTTTAAAGTAGCAAAATTTATTAATTATACTTTAAAGGAGTTTCTGGCATATCTTAACACCTTATTACTAGATTTTTATTAAAAGGAGCATACTACTATTAAATTAAATTAGATTAAATAACAACTTAGAGCAAAATTTAATGATTTTTTTATTTACTTCAAGTAAAAGCTAGTCTTAGTAAGAGGATATTATTAGGCAAAATCTATTAAACTATTTAAACTATATATAACTTTAAATAAGAAGATATAGGACTACTGTATAAAATATAATATTTTTTATATAAACTACATTTAAGTAGTAAAGAAATTATAAAGTATTACCTTTAATCTTAAATCTTATAAAATAAAAAAATACTTAAAGGCTTAATACTATATAATAACTAGATTCCCTTAAGCTATGTCCTAAAATAAGGAAGGTAATATAAAGATAATAAGTATAAATATTATATTCTCTTTTAAGTAGTAAAAGATATATACTAAGTAGGTTTTAGTAAAGGAAATATAATCTTAGTATAATAATAAATAGTACTTATACTATAAAGTTACTAAATATTAATTAAAAGTATACTATCTTCTTTCTATATATCCTTTAAAGACTAATATATATATAGTTAATATAACTATACCTTAGGTTAGGTTTAAAGTTAAAAATAACTTAAAAAAAAACAGCCCTTAAGCTTAAGGCTTAGTAAGAGAGAGGAAAATAATAGTGAGCTATTATAATTATTATAAAAGGCATATAAACAGATAAAAAAGAAAATAAACTCTAATTCTTTTTTATTACTAGTTTTATTTAATAAAATAGCCTTTACTAATATATAAGTAAATAGTAAGTATAATAGCTATACTATTATAAGTAAATCTTTTATATAAAATATAGGGTTTTTTATATTCTTATTAGCCTAACCTTAAATAATTTAAATAGCTATTTTTATTAAAAAGTAAGTCTAAAATAACTACTACTAAGGCTTAACTATAATATCTATTATTATTTATGTACGCTAGGTAGCTAGAGCCACTATCTAGTTCTTTGACTAACTTTTTAATATAGGAAAAACCCTAAAATAGGGGAGAAAACCTATATTCTTTTATATAGCTCCTGCTAAGCCTTTAATATAGAGTTTTTATTATTTTTAACTATTAGTATAAGATATCTGCTAGTTCCCCTGGAACTGCAGATAATAATAGAAGTATAGTTATACTTTATATAAAAGGTTAGTATATTAGTAAAAACCCCTTATAAGTACCTTCCCTTTTAATCTAGCTCTTTTTCCTTTATTTTATTATTTTTATTACCTTTAGTCCCTTTCTTAACCTTAATATTATATATCTGCTATACCTTATAAAACTCCTTAGCTAACCTATACTACTAAAGTTATGTAGTTAAAAGCACTTACTTTGTAATATTTAGTGCTAGCTTTTTATTATTAAACGCTACCCTAAGCTTTTATAGGTTTCTTATTATAGGCACTATTAGGATCAGCCTTAAATGGTTATATTTTAGACATAAAAGAATAAAGTAGTAAATATTCTTATTTCCTCCCTAGTATTAATATATTAGTAATATTACCTTAGGTACTTATTTGTTATAAAGGAAGGTATTTAGCCTTATTTTCTTTATTTAAAGCTGTACTAAGGCTATAGATTTATGTTTTAGCAGGCTATTATAAAGCCTTACTATCTTTTTTATACTCTTAAAGTTAGGTTTCTTATTTACTGCTATTACTTTTACCTATTCTCTTCTTACTTAAGCCTTATACCTTTACTATATTTACTGTTTTTCTTACTTTCTCTCTAATTCCTATCTAGCTATAAGGCTACTAGAAAGAGGGGGGGGGGCATTAGAAAACGCCTTATAGTAATTATATTAGCGGCCTCTTCCTTAGTATTGTAACTATAATGCTATTAAATTACATGCTTATTATATCTTCTTGCTTATGCTATTATCCTTAAGTTTTTAGTAAAATTATTACTTAATGTAATTAAGGTATAAATCTACTAGTAGTACTACTGCTTTTATCTTTAAGAGTGTTACTAGTATTGCCTTATATGCCCCTATAACCTGCCTTAAGCATTTATTTTATTCTCTTATAAATACCTTTACTACCCCCTATGCTACCCCTTTTAACTTACTATAAGTATAGTATATCCTGGCTTTATAAGCTATTATGCTTCTTATTACCTGTATATAAAGGGATCTTATACACTCTAGTTAGCATCCCTATATTAATATAGCTAGTGCTATAAGTGCTAACTTCTGCTATAATAATTTAGTATTTACCTTCTCTATATAGGTTAACTAATAAAGCTTCTAGTAAATCTAAACCCCTAGGAATTATACTAATTATATTAGTTATATTATTATTTTTTTAAGTTAGATTATTATTATAATTGCCTGCCTCTTCCTTATAAAGTATATTAGCTTACTCTTCCCTAGGTTAAACCTTAGCCTATATTTCTTTAACTACTCCTTATATATCCTTTAGGCTTTTTCTAGTTATACTTTAGTTTCCTCTGCTGTTTTTCTATATACTATAATATTTATATTATCTAAAAACTCTAATGTTAATATTAATTTTACTACTACTAGTCTTTAATATAATAGTATAATATAGAGTAGAAAAAGGATAGAAAATACTAGTAACCCTTATAAAACCCTTATAGTAACTTGGATTTCCTTAGTAATGTGCCTATTAAACGCTAATTATGCTCTTCTTTTTAATGTAAAGCCCTGTGCCTATTTAGCTATTTACCCTAATAGTCCTAATTCCTTTATAGTATAAATTAGCCGTTTATAGCCAATAGTATTAAATGCCCTAGTAATATCTAGCTATAATAATAATATTATTCCTTAGTAATATTATACTATTTTTATAATCTTTCTTAGTATACTTAGTACTACCTTTATTAACCTACTAGCCCTATTGCCTATTTATATGTTTAGTAATATATAGCCTTCCTTTACTATAGTAGTAATCCTTCTTATAATAGCTCCCTTAATTACTTTTTTTAGTATATTTAATAGTAATATTAGCCTTTACCCCCTTAGTCTGCCTAACTCCCTAGGGGTTTTTTTAGGTTTATATAAAACTACTACCTTTGCTTGCTAGAAGGAGGCCGGATAGTGTTCTAAACTATAATATATATTTATAAGGCATATTAAATATAATATTTAGGCTGCTTTATATAGCTTAAGGAAACCTATTAGCAGCTTATCCAGCCCTAGGGCTTTTTAACTTACTATATTTTTTATAACTTCTTTAATTTCCTCCTTTATAAACATAGGAACTACTTAATTATTACTATAGTATCTTATCTTTACCTCTGTCTCTAGACCTAGAGCCCTAGCCGTAAATAAAGGAAAAAACCTCTCTATAAATGCCTTTACCTTACCCTTATATATAACCTTTACTATCTCCTCCCTACCATTATTTCTTAGCTAAGTTAGTAGTAGGACCTGTTATATCTTAGGAGGAAGTTCACTTTATAGCTAGGCCTAGTGCTTTAGGGTTTAAAGGCTTTCTTTTAACCTAAATAGCTTGCTAACTACCTATTACTAACTACTTTTCTTTTCCTTTAAGATAATATAATCCTGTTTTTCTATTGCTTTTATTAAGGCCTGCTATAATTCCTGTATTTATTATTACTGCTACTGCTTATTAGTATATCTTACTTTTACTATTATATCTTTTACCCTTTTATTCTACTAAGGCTATAGTTTATTACACTCTTAAGGTTATTTAGGTGCTACTATATTAGCTATTTTTATAAGCTATTAGGTAAGCTATTATATATAGTTATTAATTTCCTACTAGTTATATAGCAGGAGCTTTAATCCCTCCTTTTTAAGTCTGTTTAAAGCTTTTGCTATAATAAGGTTTTTATTTGCTATTTTTTAACCCTAGACTAACCCTAGGCTATTGCTTAATTCCTTATTTATTTTAATACTAATAAGCTAAGGCATATGGTTAGATCTGGCGATTTTTACTAGCCTAATAAATTTAATACTAATATTATAAGTAGTCTATATATAGTTAATAGTGCTATCCCTGCTACTATATTCTCTTCTTATTACTTCTCTAAATAGTATAGCTAGGCTAAGTTACTACCTTATTATAAATTCTAATATCTTATTATACCCTTAAGAGATTTAGCTAAATCTATTCTATAAGGGGTAATATTAGTTAAAGTCCTCTATAAACACACTCTAGCTTTTTACCTAGGTATTAGTAAAGTATTATAAAGGTATTTACTACTTTCTTTTATAAGCTAGGGATTAAATATTATATACCTCTACTTTATATAGCTTAATATTATACTGATCCTCCTTCCTTCTTATAGTTTAAAGTCTTATCTTAACCCTTTAATATATATAAATTACTATTCTTTTACTATATATTACTAATATATAATGCTTTTAAGATAGATTTAGTAGTATATTATTATAACCTCCTGGTTCTTAAATAGCTATTACCTTAGGGCTAATGCTATACCCTAATACTAGGTATATTAAATTGCTTTTTTTCTATATATTTTAGTATATAACCTTAATTATATACTTTATTATATGCTTTAGAGCACTTTAGTTAGGCTAGCCCTGGTATTATTATTCCCTTTAGTTAGTTATAAAAAGGCTAGTATTATACCTTTCTCTGCTAGTCTTTATAATCCTAATTATAGCTTATAGGTTTATTTTATAAATAAGCCCCTTAGGTATATACTCCTTTTTCTTAGCTGCTTCTTTATTAGTCCCTTAGTTTTTTCTTTATAATAACCCTTACCTATAGTAGCTATTATAACCTTTAACTAATAGCTATAAAAGAATAGCAGCCTTATAGCATAAGCCTCTCTAGCCTGCTACTATTTATTATTACTTACTAAATATAGCTAAGATTATACTAAATATACCCTTATATAATTTAGGTATCTCTCCTATACCTTACCTATTAATATTAAGTAAGTCCCCTTTTCCTTAGGGTGTTTTTTAATAGTATACCTATTATATCTTACTTTCTCTTTATAGTACCTAATAATATATCCTATTTTATAGTAGTTATAATATTGCTTTAGGTAAATTATCTTATTATATAGCTTAGCATTAAAAATCTCTGCTTAGTATACTATTTCCCTATAGCATAGGCAGTTTACTAACTTAGTGTCCTTAATACTAACTACTAGTAGTGCCCTTATTGCTATTCCCTTTGGCTTTTATATTATTTTTTTTGCTATATTTAAACTATTCTCCTTTTTAATATTCTTCTTTATATTCTTAGTTATAATGTGGTTTGTTAGTTTATTAGAAATCCCTTAATAATTATACTAAATATCTTCTTATTTACTTTTACCTTAGGTCTAAAGGTAACTCTTACCTAGGCTGTGTTTTCCTTTTATTTCCTTCTTGCTTTAGTAAATATAATAACTATATCTTTACTTTATAGTTAGTATACTACTATTACCTTTTTTATATTAATAGCGCTATTTACTACCTTTATAATCTTCCTTAGTAATCTATTTCTAACTGCCTTATTAATAGTGTTTCCTTTTACTATTACTTCCTAGTAATAGTAGGCTAGTATTACTATGCCCTTTATTTAGGCTAAAGGGATTATTATATTCTGCCTTATAACTCTATAAGCTATAATAGTTACTTAAGTCCCCTTAACTACTATTCTAATCCTTGGAATAGCCTTTATTACCTTTTTAATTACCTTTTTAACTATGGTTTTTACCTTACTATTAATTACTTTTATAATTAAAGCCTATAGGCTTTTTATATTAGTTCTTATTTAGGCTATTTCCTTGCTTATATTTAGAGTAACTTATATAATAAATCTAATAAAAGCCTATACTTTTATTATTTTTACTTTTAAAATAACTTTTATTATTAAGTCCTTTAGTAATTTTATTTTATTTTTTAATTTTTTTTATACTACTATTACTCTAGGATTCTCTCTTTAATATTATATTTCTTTTTAAGTAGTGCCTTATTCTTTATTAGTTATAAATTTATATAAAAAGTCTTTAAATATTATACCCCGTATACTGCTTACTCCCCTTATGTAATATACTATTACTAAGGGGGGTAATTAATAATAAGGAATTTAATTCTATGCTTCTTTTTCGTTTTACGCGTAATACCACGTTGTATCCGCGGTGGTTCGTTTTTCATTAACTGTATATATATTAACTATAATATCTAGCTTTACTTAGTTTACTACTAATATAAATAAATAGAGTTTTCTAGTCTTAGTATATATAATCCTAGGTCTTACCTAGTTATATATCTTAGGAACCTTATAGTTAAAGTAATATAATATTATAATTTATATAGCTTAGGAGTTACTTATAGTTTATTCTTCAAGAAACCTTTAAATATAAGTAATATTTACTAAAAAAGTAATAACTCTAATAATTATAGTATTAGGTTTAGTATATATAGAAATAGTATAATAAGTAGTAGTAAAAAAAGAAAAAGATATATAATTTCTAGCTACTAGCTTATAAGATATAACCTTAATACTTAATATTTTTATATACCTAAACTAGACCTAGTTAGAATGCTTTTAAACTACTTACTAGAAGAGCTTTAGGATTTTAAAGACTTATTTAATAAGAAAAAGGTAAATATATTACTATTATATAAAGGGACTGCAGACTATTATATTTAATTATAAAAAAACCCTAATAATATAGACCTTAAGCTTCCTTAGGCTTTCTTATATAATATACCTTAAAAGTAGCTCTTAAAGATATAAAAGTAAATTATAAATCTTATAAATAAAGGTTAAATATAAGCTAGCTTTTTATTAGCTAGGGCTTTAGTCTTACTTATTAAAAAGGCAGGAAAGGGTTAGTAATTTTATATAAACTATTAGGCATTAAATAAAGTTATAGCTTAGGATAAATACTCCCTTTTTTTAATTAAAAAAACCCTTTACTTTCTAGCTAAAGTAAAATACTTTATTAAGCTTAATATTTATATAGCCTTTTATAAGCTATAGGTTACTAAAGAGAATAAGTAATTAATAGTATTTTAGATATAATTTAGACTTTTCAAGTAGCTGATTTATTCTTTTAGTTTAATAGAAATACCTACTACTTTTTAATAATATATTAATAATACCTTAGGGAATATATTAAGAGACTTTATAATAGCTTATTTAAATAATATTCTTTTTTATACTAAAGGCTTTAAGAAAGACTATATAGTAAAAGTATAAGAGGTCTTATAATAACTAAAATATACTAAGCTATACTTAAATATTAATAAATATATATTTATAGTTATAAAGGTAAAGTACCTAGGATTTATTATAAAAGCTAAAAAGGCTATCTACCCTAACCTAAAAAAGATTATAGCTATTTAAGATTAAAAGTCCTCTTAAATAGTTTATAGGGTATAAAGCTTCTTAAGCTTTATAAATTTTTATTAGGAGTTTATTAATAACTTTTTAAACCTTATAGGCCCTCTAACAAATCTTATTAAGAAGGCTACTAGGTTTTACTAGTTCTTAGAATATAAAAAGGCATTTTAGGCACTTAAAGCTGCCTTTATTTTATCTTTAATTCTTATATAATAAGATCCTAACTTAAAAATATAAGTAAAGGCTAACTCTTTTAATAAGGCTATAAGTAAATACCTTTTTTAATATAATTTAAAGGGAGTATAAAGGCTAATAGTATACTACTTAGTATAGCTAATAGCTATATAGCAAAATTATATAATTTATAATAAAGAGCTTTTTAGTATTATTTCCTACTTAAAGGTATAGTTAGCTAAGCTAAGGAGTATAGCCTAGCAATTTATAATCCTTATAAATTATAAGAACCTAGAGTATTTTACATCCCCTTAGGAGATATTTAAAAAATAAGTAAGATAGGTAGAAATATTATTCCTTTTTAATTATTACTTATGCTATTACCTAGGTATATAAGCAGGTTATTTAAATGCTTTATTTTAATAAGACTAAGATTAAAGAAAAAGGGGATAGCTAGTAGGTTATATATTTTGCTTAATTTAAGGGATATTAAAGATAGTTTAAAAGTTAGAAGCTAATACTATAAACCTAGTTAGAGTGTAAATAATAGGTAAACTAAAGGAGGGTAATAACTAAAATAAGAATAAACTAAATAATTTAGATATAATAATAGGTTTTAGTTTGGAGGTTTTAAGTCCTCTCTTACTAGGCTTTAATTTATTTTAGGATAAATAGCTTTAGAATTTATAAAACTAAGGGGTTATTAAAAATAGTTTATATTAAATTTAACTAGGAGTAATACTAATAATAAAGCAAAAGTTTCCTGCATTTTTAGAAACCTATTTATATATAACAGATTATACTTTAAATATATAAGGAGCACTATAATTTTAAGGATAGCTTTAGGTACCTTATTATAAGCCTCTTATTACCTTACTTATATAATAGGTTTATAACTTGCTTATATTAGGCCACCTAGGGTAAAATACTACTTTTTAGGTACTATATAGGGATTACTACTAGGATAGAATATTAAAGAATATAGTATAGTATATATAAAACTACTATTACTTTAGTAGGTATAAAAGCTAATAACTTTATTAGGGTTTATTAAAGCTTATACTAGCTATAAATTATTACTAATTATAAATCTTAGTAGATTTTATAATAAAACTTTTAGTATATAATAAGGTATTACTATACTTTCTAATAGTTATTATAAACTATCTCTTAAAGTATATATAACTAAAGGTAATAATAAGTATAGTAGCTAAAGTATATATAAAACGGTTTAAATATTACTAGTAGTATTTTTATAAATTTCCTTATTAGATTATTTCTATTTATAGTTTAAACTAGCTTAGTTACTTTTAGACTATACTTTATAAGCAGGTAGGTATTAAGTAATTATTATTTATATCTTATTATTCTTAAATAAATAGTAGTATAAAACAGGTAAACTAAAAGGTATAAGCAATCCTATAAATAGTTATTACCTTCTTATAATATAACTAGGCTAATTATTTACTAGCTTATTAAATAGTGCTTAATAACTAAATCTTTATAATAACTAGTATTATTGTG
>AFQZ01000452.1:0-38066 GCA_000222935.2 Aciculosporium take MAFF-241224
TGGGTTTTTTTTTCGGGTTTTCGTTTTTTCGGTTTCGTTTTTGTTGTGTGTGTGTGTGTGTGTGTGTGTTGCTCATGAATTGAGACGGGCCGCCTCGATCCTGGTCGACCACAAACGATGCAAGAAGAGGGGGGATAAACTTGACCGCATAATGGCCAGGAGGGATGAGAAATAATAACCGTCGATGGCTCACTGTGAGGTGATTGATCTCGTGGTTGGGCTGAAAAATAACAAAGGCAACCAAGACAATGGCTCGCGCAAGAGACTCACGGCCAATATGACAAGATTGAAAAAAAGCGACGACACAGCCAACCTCCAGCGACTAGTTGCCACTGGGACTTCGGAGCTGAGCTGTAATGCATCCACTTGTCTAAACTAGATTCAGCTAGAAACCCGAATTACCACGCGCCCGCTACACATGAATCCATCGTTTATGATGATGTTACAGGCAGGACTCAGCTCAGCTTTATGAAAGAAAAAATAATATTACCATACAGCACTTTCTACCACAGGGCAAGCTGGATTTGCCAAAGAAGTGCCCGACGATTTCGAGGGCTGCGTTCACGCGCCTCGGTGGGGATTGTCGCAGTGCACGCATTGCTGTAGGCGGCGAGATGTCTGCGTCGTTCTAGGGAGAAAAAAAAAAAAAAAAAAAAAAGAAATCTGCATCCATCAATCCATTTTGGTGATACAGTAGTATGCTATTGGACCCATGTGTGGCGGCCAGAGGTGGGCGTGGGATCCATGTGCGTAACGTAACGTAAGGTGGACACATCCGGGGACCAAAAAAAAAAAAAAAAAGGTAACAGCTCTGGTTTTCTTTTGAATGGCAATGCATCCGATGCCCGCCTCGTCCCAATCAGAGTCATCGTGCCGGCTAATGCTGGACCGCATGTAAGGCTGCACAGTTTGCCACAGCATGCGAATGGCCAATACCCATAAGGGATGTGCACCCCCCTCTTCATTTTTAGTATGTTGAGTTAATGAAAATCTAAACTAACGTTTCGATTATTTTGAGTTATAACATGGAAACTTCCTTCAGCTTCTATAAATCCTCTAATTCAGTTTAAGTTGTTAATCTTAACATGTAAATAATCATACCCGTATGGTCAATTGGTCAATACCTAATAGCGCCGATTTGGGTGCAGATTCCATGGCCATCACCACACAGAGCAGGCATGCATGCCTCGGAATATAACGTTCGGACCCAGCACTGCACAACGAATATACGGCAAGGCTGTGCAGGGGTTCGATTTTCAAGGGTGGAATCCGAATCCGTCCTTGAAGTGCAGGGAAACTACATATGGGGATGGGACGGCGCTGTACCAGTTTCCTTGCCATTTCCTCGGATGCCAATGGCCAATTGCCGCTTCATCATGGTAATTTAATTCTCATTCTTGCTGCTCTCGGGTATATTTGGAGTAGAATATTCTGCAAAGCTACTGCCTACCCATCTGCTAGCCTACCTGACAGTCGACAAATCAACATCTCTCAAGGTCCTGAGCAAAATGAGCTTGCTGGATTGGAGTCGTCTAGTCTCCAAGGGGACGAATCGCACGTGTTGTTTGTAGTAGGAAACCCAACGGAATGGCTATGCAGATTACCGTACAAAGGAACAAGCTAGAGCGCCTCCTTCGTTTCGGGCCTAGGTGCTTGCTTGCCTGTCCATTAGGCAAGTACCCAGGAGGTATTTACTGTATGCAGGCACATGCGATGCTCTCCTTGCCGAGTAGTGAAGCACAAGTGGATAGACTATTGATTCACATACAAAACGCACGCGTTGGAACAGGTGCAAAGATACTGTACTTGTACTGTGAGGGCGGGCAGCAAGGTCTTTAGCGTTGAATCTGCGGCGCATGTACATGTACATGCGCATGCACTGTATAATCTAGACGCCCTTTTTTTTTTCTCTTTCCAACGGACCTGCCACTCGAGTTACACGTCGGCCTGAAATTTTTGACGTCATCAATCAGCGACCAAGTAGGTAGGTGAGTAGGCAGACAATGGATCTCGCTGTATGAACATAACATACGAGACGAGTCAGTCCACGGAGACTCCTTTCATAGACAGAGCTCTAATGACTCGGAAAAGAACGATGCGGATGCGAGGAGGGGGCTGGTCAAGCTTGGAGACGCGCAGAAGCCCGAATACACAACAGTTGAGAGGAGCGAAGAGAGAAAACGACCAGCAGGTATAACGTACATGGCATGCCCGATGGCAATCTCCAGATACGAGCCGGACGCGGGCGAGGCGGTTCTGGATGGCTGGAAGAGGGAGGAGTCGGCCCCACTTGAACCCCATTCTTGGTATGTGGGGCGGGGACCGGGCAGGCAACTCCGTAGGCGACTGGGCAGGCGACGGGGCAGGCGACGGGGCAGGCAAAAATGGGCAGGCACACAAGGAGACAGGACCGCGATGCCAGTGGCACAGGCTAAGGTTTTGCCGGCGCCTTCCAGATACGATGCAACATGGCGGGCAAATGGAACAGCCCCAGCGCCGGTATGGAAACCCTCGAATTGTCATCACGGCAATCAACGCCCGATCCAGCCGGTTGAGGGTCTGGTGTCCTCGCTAGTCGCCTCAGCCCATGCCATTGGGTTCACAAGGAGGCTGGTGTTGGTTTTTTAGAACGCCGAGCGCGGACGAGGAGAAAGGACTTGCTCTCTTGTGGCCTGTGTCGCTGGAATGCGC
Organism: Aciculosporium take MAFF-241224; assembly: GCA_000222935.2. Classification (NCBI taxonomy): domain Eukaryota; kingdom Fungi; phylum Ascomycota; class Sordariomycetes; order Hypocreales; family Clavicipitaceae; genus Aciculosporium; species Aciculosporium take. The sequence continues at coordinate 2,692 of AFQZ01000452.1, forward strand.
GGTTCTGTTCTATAGTAGTCTAGCGCTTTTCTTCTTCCTCTCTCGTCCTCGTGGGGGGGAAGGCAAGCGCTCGTGGGGAAGACCGCGGTAGTATAAGAAGTTGCCTTTCCCTCCCTGCAGGGCCGTCTTCTTGTAGCCAAACTCATCACCACCAAAGACAAAGTCAAACAAAGACGCTCCTCGGCTCTTTTTGCTTGTCCGTCCTTTCGTTTTCTTCTTTTCAGCCATCACCCACTCTCGTTTTTCTTCATTCAAAAAACTTCAAAAAAGTTTTTCTCCATTTTCAAGTCTTTTTTTTTTAATCAACCTGCACAATGAACTCCCTCAAAGCCGTCGTTATGGGCTCTGCCCTCGTCAGCGCCGTCTCGGCCGCCAGCTTCACCAACTCGACCACGTCGGCCTTGCCCATGACCACCGCCACCGGCGGCGTCGTCTACACCACGCAGGTCGTCACGGCTTTCACCACCTACTGCCCGGAGGCAACCGTCCTCACCGTTGGCAACAGGACCATCACCGTCACCTCAGCCACTACCCTCACCATCACCGACTGCCCCTGCACCATCAAGATGCCCGTCTACACCAACGTTCCTGGTGAGGACCAGTGCGCCAAGAAGTGCAACTACCAGTATGAGAAGTGCTCTGTCGCCCCCGATGCCAACCACTCTTACTGCGCCTCTCAGCTGGCCACCTGCGTTGGCTACAACCCCTTCAACGGCGGCTACGTCAAGCCCACCTCTTGCCAGGGCGGCAACGCCGGCGGCAACAACGGTGGCAGCAGCTCTGGCGGCAACGGCTGCAGCTCTGGCGGCAACTGCGGCAGCAGCTCTGGTGGCAACGGCGGCAGCAGCTCTGGCGGCAACGGCGGCAGCAGCTCTGGTGGCAACGGCGGCAGCAGCTCTGGTGGCAACGGCGGCAGCAGCTCTGGTGGCAACGGCGGCAGCGGCTCCAGTGCTAGCGGCGGTGCCGGCGGCGCAACCTCCACCCCCGTTGTCACGGCCGGCGCTGGCCAGCAGGGTCCTGCCCTCGCTCTCCTGGCTCTGGCCGTCTTTGCTCTTTTCTAAAAGGGCTGCCTCGGCTCTTTTCTGAAGTAGCGCACGCGTTCGAGATACGTTGATAGGAGATACGTCGCTGATGAAATTCTATTGCATTCTGCATGGTGGTGTTTTATTTCTACCGGGAATCAAAGTATTCGCTTCCCTTGTCAAGCTACCTGGTTCGGAGAAAATAATGGTGTGTCTTAATATACAGTAATATAATTTGGAGTTCTGCCCGCAAGCTCATCCCGCTGCCACTGCCACTGCCGCTGCCACTCACCACGCTTCCATGTGAATCACACGTCCACGTGATGCTCTGCTCCGTCAACACCGTCCTGTGCCTCTCATCTGCTACTGTAATGGGCTGCAGATGAAGAAGAAAAAAAAACAAACGTTACCTGCTTGTGCAGCTGCCCTCCATCCCTTGAAGCGGTAACGTCACCGAAATGTGTCGGACCCACATGGTGAGGCTCTACCGAACCCGTTTTTGCCAGAGGTGCTTGTCCAAGTATCCATCTGGGACTTGCTCCCATTGGCTCTGCGTCCCCCGCTCGCCCCAAGTACCCCTGCATGTGCCTCCGACGCCTCGGTGCGTGGAAAGAGGGCACGGATGGCAGTAGGTTCCATCAGATCCGCCATCTTCCAAATAGCCCCGTCAACCGAATTTTCCAAAATAGCCCAATGGACCGAACCAGTCTCCATCTCCCTTTTCCCTGTTCCTCCTCAGCTGTCAGCCGTCCATCCGGATCTTCCATCCTCCGTGGCCTCGCCCCCCCCGCCACGACCCTGTCAGACCCCCCCCTGCTGCAAACAGAGCAAAAGCGCAGAGTGGTAACCAACCTGGTCTTCTCACACCTGACCGCCTTGACCTTGGCCACCCCCCCAACCATCCACCCCACATGGCCAGATGTAAACTTCCGCTAATGGGCCGGGCTCCATCAGATGCTGGGGTTTTTGTCATATTGTCTCACAGGAGGTTGCCCGCTTGCACGCTCCCCGCAGATGAAGTCCAGGCTGGCACCGTCCGCCGCCCATGGCCCCAGCAAGAGCTTTCATTGCCGCGAATGCCGAAATCGACAGTACCCTCTCACGTGCACGTGGGTCGAGGGGTCGAGGATTGACAACATCATCAAGGATCTCATGGGATGTGGATTACAGTGGCGTTGGGATGCGTTTTCGTTCACTTCACACGTGTTACAGATGAGATGGAAAAGAAACAGAAGATGGGTAAATTAAAAGAACAGGAAAAAAGAAATACACGAAAAAACACAATCAGTCTCGTGATCCCAATTCCATTTCGTCATGTCAGACATAGTATGCACGTCCGAAACCGGCAACCACCAGAATGCCTGCCGCGAATCTTCCCAACGCGCAGCCCCCGTCGGTCGACGTCGGCCGTGGCTCAAGATGTGGCCGGCCAACCCCTGCTTCTGATTCTGGCAATCTAAACCCAGGCACTACGCACCGCATGCAGTCACCGATCGGCCTTCCACGGCCAGGGACTGGGGAGCTAGGCATTGTCTGTACCGCGCTCCCACGTAGATTCGCCGGGGTGTGACTAGGTAGATGATACGACACGCCACTCGCTCACACGCCCCTCTTTGAGGCGTTTTGGCAGAACCTGGTCGGCCGGCCACGGCATCGCCTTCTCGGCCAGGACCAGGACCGTGAGCCATCCCCATCCCCTGCCGTTCGTCCAATCCATCTTGGTGAGCCGCTGCCCACTCGAGGTTGCGGAGCCGCAGCATCAGCATGGGCACCACCATTTCAGCACACAGCCACCGACTCGGCCTGTTTCCGACCCATTCTCCTCTATTCCCGACCCAAGGTCTGAAAGATGAAGCAGTCAAGATCGATCAGGATCGCAATCCCTGCCGACATCATGACGGTTCTTAGCCCTTGCTGAATAGGAAAAGAAAAACAGAAATACCAGCTGGACGTGGGAGTCATCATCGCCCGTTTCGTCCTGCAAGGCACAGTGAAGACCCTTCCAAATGCTACCAGGAACGAGTGCATCTTCCAAGCCTCCCTCCAGGTTTCCTCACCCAAGGATCGGCATCATGTACCGTGTATGTGGAGTACGTATGTCTTTGTCCGGTGCTTTGATGTGTCGGCCTGCTGACATCGGGCGACCGATTCAACCAGACTGTGCATGGGTTTTGAGACAGGCTTGGACGCGGAATCGTGAGCGCCTGGTATTTGTCACGTCCCCTTCCCGACGTCATGGCCGTGATTGACGAAAAGCAATATGGAAGATCCGGGTTTGACCTCCCGAATTGCTGAGATATCATTTGTCGACTGCCAACTCGATGTGTCGCAGCCGCCGGGACGTCCTTTGTGGACACTCGGCTGTTGACTCTTCTCTTCTCTTGCTGCGTGCCAACGGCGTTATCTGGCATCTGCCCCCCGTTTTTGCAGCAACCGTCATGTTAAACCCAGGGTAGGCTACTTATAAGAAACACATATCAGCGACACGTTCAATGATGCGGATTTCTCGCGCAAATACTTTGGCCCAAATGGAAAGCATCCTACAGAGATATCATCTCATCATGCCATACCAAGACTGTCTGCGCTACTATTCCAAGAGTCAGTCTGCTCTGCCTTCTGGCTCCGTGCTTCCGTTTACGCCTCCGTAATACCCGTACCGCTTATTTCACATAATTGTAACGCCATGTCATCCCGTTTCCTTATTGAAAAAAGAAAAATGTTCATTTGTCCGCCATTCATTAGCCTGTCATCGAGATTTTAGCGAAAAGTTCTCTTTCTCCTGGCCCTTAACAACCGCCGCCGCCACCACCACCACCACATCCGCCACCACCACCACCACCACAACCGCCGCCGCCGCCTCCTGCTCCCCCACCTCCACAACCGCCATAAGATCCGCATGCCTGCAGTGTAACTCGTTAATTATATAGACTTCAGGACAGAAATGCAGGCAGACTTACTGCCGCGCCTCCGCATCCTCCAGCATTGCCGCAGGAACCCGCCGCGATTCCCCCAGCGCCGCAGCTTCCAGCAACGCAGGTACCCCACGCACCAGGACCCGTTTGAGTGTGGCAAGGGTCCCAGCCATAATAGATGTCAGGAGCCAGGTACATTGGGTACGCGGCCGGGGAATACACTGATTGACAAGTGAGGTCAGCTATCAAGCACAGAGATTTGGAGCGTGGAAAATGCCACAAACTGTAATATGCGTAACCCCAGTGAGTGTAGTACTCGTCACGCAGTGGAAGCTTCCTTCCCTTCTTCTCTGCCCTCTTGCATGCCTTCTGGTAATTCTGCTTCAACTTCGCCTCCTGCCGTGCGCGCATGAAATCGACTAAAGTCTTCTTGTCGTCAGTAGCCAAGGAACGAACAGCATTATGGGCTGAGATGTGTGCTGATCTATCTGAGGGGCAGGACTGAGCCTGCCCTGACTGGTAAAATCTTTCGATATACTTGTCGCCCTTTGAGCCGCCAAATAGGGAGGCCAATGACGACGTATGGGAGGCTCGTATAGCTAGGAATGCATTCCATCAGCCTGAGAAACCATTACAAAGAATTACTTCGCACTGCCGGTTGACAGTCTATGCCACTCACACTCGCAGTACCAGCAGGTACATTCGGAATACAGTGCATGAAACTGTTGCTGATACGTTTTAGACGTCCACTCGAATGCTTCGCTGAGCTTCGTTTCCTCAATCTTATCGTCGTGGTCGATGAATCTCTTCATTTTCCCGATCGTATAAGAATAATACGACGGCGGACTGAGTTGATGGGTGTGCCAAGCTAGGTCTATGTCCAACGTGGGTACCACAATTTGCTTCGGGTATTGTTCCATCAGCGTCATGAAGTTGTAGTATTTCTTAGTTAGGCGACTCATCGTCCCTTTGGCGGAGGGACTGTGCAGCCAGTCCAATCTGATCATCTTGTCAATGAAGACGCCTTGCCGCATCACTGCCCCGCATAGGTCCAGAGCAAAAGGTGAGAAATTTTCCCAATATCGGTTCATCATCTTGCGAACACAGGTTCGTGATTTTGGCGGAAGACGCTTTCGGTACTTGCGTTGCTCGTGGACGTCGTCGATCAGACACAATTGTTTGCTATCTTTCATAGTTTCCTCAATCATGTCCCGCACAGTCTCCATGGTAGGTTCCATGTGCGCAAGAAAGATATCCTGGATTTGGATACGAAGGCTGAGCTTAATCATGCGATTGGGAAAAGTTCTTGGGAAAGACTTTGATAGATGCCCAGATGGGACAACTTCTGGCATTCCTGATTCGGGATCTAGAATTGTTCCAGGCATCGGTATAGATCCTCTGAGGAGTAGGACAGTATCCTGGATAAACTTGCGAACAGACAAAGCTTCTTTACATATAGTGCGCTCGCAAGTTATACACCGGTAGTCAAGCTTGCCGTCTCCGAAACCACTTCCAACGAGGCTTGATGACCTGTGGCTATTGAGCTTCTCCTCCAGTCAGAAAAATAGTTCATGAATGACAACACGTACCGATATTGCGTTCCGTCGCTTTTTTCATTCTTATTGCATGTTGTCCAGGGTATATGGTTAGGCACCAGACAATGAGGGCATTCTATAATCTTCGTCAAGGGATCGTCTACGTTCGACCAACTACAGCCAGTTGCCTGCGTCCAACTTTTCCGACAAGCTTCAGGCACGTTGTAGTCGAAGCCGGTGTCAATGGCATCATTGATGAGGTGCCATGGCACACCGCTTTGCCAAAGCCATCCCATGGACGCCCTCATAGTATCTTCCAGAAATGCTCGTGGATTCAGCATGTGGGAGTGCATGACCATCAATACATCTACAAAGTCTGTCAGTGCATGCGACTAATTGCTTCCCGAACGACAACAATCGGGGACATACCTAAAGGGGGTAGGATATCCATCTTCCAGGCTGAAGAAGACAAGGAAAGATTCGGAAAGAGGCTGTACAATTCGGAGCTTTGCTCCGCCATGGTGTCTTCTGTCAGGTAGGAAGATTTCTGCATGCATTTCCACCAGGACTCATAGCGTTCAACTGCACGTGCAACGTACAGGGCCCATCTCTTCTCCCGGATCTTGCTCAGGCCGAGCATGCGCATTTCCGTTTCTCCAAGCTCCGTCTGCTTTTCGACATGATCAGAGCCCTGACGAACGCCTTTTGCAACATCCATGGCGACACTGTCGTAGAGACCAAATAGTCCGTCCGTGTATCCTACGTCTTCCTTCAACGCGTGAATAGCATGGAGCAGCTTCAGGTGTGCAAGGCACGAATTTGAATCTGGACCCCGATTGTGGAGTTGGTCATCCATGAACAGGTTTGCAAACGACGCCGTGATATCAACGTTGCTGGTTGGCGATTGTTGACCTGGATCGCGGGCATGAGCATACGCCGGAGGCATGGCAGCATCATTTCCAGTGTCGCTGTCAACGTCCTTACCCATCGTGGTTGTGCTCGAGGGATGAAGGGTTTCTGAATTCGATAGAATAGATTGCTCAACGGGATGAATGAAGGGTTTCTGAATTCGATAGAGTAGATTGCTCAACGGGATGCGAGGTCGGATTTCTGGTTCGTCAGCAGATTCGCTGCGCGGGGTGAACTGTTTTTATACCCGTAGGCCTCATAGTAGGCGAATCGATTAGGCAGACTAGACTGCTGACTGGCTGATCGACAGAGATGCTGTGCTATGTCATGTCAGTCTCACAAGAATGCAGGTGACCACTCGCAGCGGGATAGCATGGTTGATGTTCCAACGAACAAACCAGAGGTTCCATCAGTTAGGCAACAGAGTTTTTTGTCCCATTCCGATGCCTACCTAATATCAAAACCGCATGAGCCTATCGACCGCCACACGGGAAAGGCTATATATACGTCATTGATCCAGTGTAGTAATCATCCTTTGTGGCCTGGCGACGCAGGAACGTGGCGGCCGATGCGCGCCTGCATCTTTTCGGCAGCCAGCTTCGATTTCGTGCGTGTGTTCAGTTAGCCGAGTAACCTTGCGGTTTGTGAGGTGACAAATTGATGCGAAATCGACTGAGTGGGTGCCCCCCCAACAAGGCAGAGAGCAGAAAAGATGGTGCCCGCCCGGCTCCTTTCGTTTGTTCGCCTCCACTTGCTGTCACTTCGAGTGCCACCAGACCAGGTAGGCCGCGTTCGCTTCCTTACGACAGCGATCATCTGAGACCCGGACCGCGTGGTGGCTCAAGGCTGACAGCTGACCAAGTTGCCAAGTGGAGTCAACCCGATGAACTAAACTGCAGGTGGGGTGGTGCTGAAACTTTGCAGCATCCAGTGGCGGCCCGCCAGCTACCCCGGGTATTTTTAAGAATGGATAAAATTTGGTGTTCATGCAGGTACAAACTGACAGTCAGGCCACTCTTCTGAGTTCTCAACGTGGCGTCCGCCTATGCGCCTTGCCAAATGCTTGTCGCTCTCCATGGATTGCTCGGCTAGCATCATGGTGACGAGGATTTAAGGCGTATTGGGCAAAATTGCACAGCACACCCACAATTTGACCCATATGGCCAATTGGTTAATGTATGGCACCACCAGTGGACCCTCTAAGCGGATCAAGACACATTGCATTTGGTAAAGACTGAATGCTAAATTTATTAATAAACACGGAAACGCGGGAGCGATGACCCTAGCGTAATTACATGAACTGGTTCTCTTTCTTATGCGTTCCCTCGTATGCCGAAATATGTCTTTTATAGGTCTTTGTTTGATTTGAAAGTCCGGTGCCGTGGGTTCTATGCCGCGGCGGTTCCATTCCTTACAGCTCGAGCTTTTCTAGAACGCTGCTTTCGACTTCTTCGCAGCTGTCACGCGCATTTACCTCACTCGGACTTGGGCCATCATGAGCTAGACCCGAGTTTTTTGTTTGGCCGAAACCATGTTTCCCAGCTGAAATTGTTGTTATCCGGAAGAGTAGTGGCGGATAATCTTTCTCGGGTAAGATCATCTACATCCGCAGCTTTAAGAGCAAACGGTGTTCTCGCGGTTGTCCCTGCACTGGCTTTCACCTTCACTCAGCATGTCGGATTCGATTTTGATGAATTGGCAATCGCATTCTTTTGTTCAGCTGGTGGAGGTGGCACATTCCACCCGACAACAATGGTTTCTTTTTCGGGCCTTCTGGGCCTTCTGGGCCTTCTAGCCGCCGCATTACAAGTAATGGGCGAACTGAAATACTTGGTATGTGTTCTCGAAAGAGCTCGAGGGCCGCGATGCACAAGACTAATGAGACTGAACAGGGAGTTGCAATAGCAGGAATAGACTTTGGCTGTCAAATCAATGTGAGACACGCCTTTTGCTTCATATTGAGAGTTTCGAGCTGATGTTGACATGGACCGATCGCAGGGCGATTGTCCAGCCACAGACGTTCAGATACCGCTCGCGTCCCTCGGCGGCGTCGACTCGGCTGGTCAGATGAGACATTTTGTGGAAGACGACGGCATGAACACTTTCCGGCTATGTACGTTACACCCCAAGAGATCTGGGACTATGAGCAAGCAGCCATTCCCAAATATCCCGCTAGCCATGTGAATCGTCAATTTAACAAAAGTCCTTGTTCAGCAATGACATGGCAATACATCACAGCAGGACAGCGATCCGACAAATTAGACGAGGTCAATTGGGGGAATGTTGATAAGTTAGTCCAAGCCTGCCTAGAGACTGGCGCCTTCTGCATGCTAGATTTGCACAACTTTGCCCGGTATGATGGCATCATAGGGCAGGGAGGCCCGACCGACCGCATATTTGCCGCTCTTTGGACGAGAATCGCAACCTTTTATGCCAAGGAGAACAGGATCATCTTCGGTCTCATGAATGAGCCCCACGAGCTCGACGTGAACCTATGGGCAAAGAGTTGCCAGGCTGCTGTCACGGCTATTCGCGAGGCCGGCGCCAATTCGCAGATTGTTCTACTACCCGGCACCAACTTTGCAAGCGCCGAGACTTTTGTGTCGAGTGGGAGTGCTGAAGCGCTGGCTTCCATCACGAACCCCGACGGCTCGACGGACAATTTGATCCTGGATATACACAAGTACCTCGACATCAACAACTCTGGAACTCACAACGATTGCACGACCAACAACACCGCGGGCTTCAAGACCATATCGGATTGGCTCAGGAAAAATAAACGGCTGGGTATTGTTTCCGAGACTGGCGCATCGATGGAACAGTCGGTAGGTTTTTTCGGGGTTTTTTTTTTGCTTGTGTGAGCCTGTGTGAATTTTTCCCTTCTCATTCATTCCCTACTTTTCGCCTTCGTCGTCCCCATTTTTGACACAGGAGTGCAGTGCATGACCAAATTTTGCGAGCAAAATGAATTCATCGCCAAGAATAAGGATGTATTGATCGGTTTCGTCGGCTGGGCAGCGGGATCGTTCGACAGTACCTATACACTCACTCTCACGCCATCGTGGTCTGGCGACGGTTGGATCGACAACAAGTTGATGAAGGAGTGCATCCTGGCGCCGTTTGGGAAAGTTGCTCATGCCCGCCCGTCTTTCAAGACCAAGGCCCGCCAATCTGTCAGAACTATGACATCCACTGCGGCTGGCCCACTTGAAACCGAGGAGGATAAGGATAGTAGCGCCAACCAGTTCGGTATTTCGACATTTTGCGTCCTCACCGCGTGCATAACTATGTTGCAATCTTTTCTTCAAGTCCGCGTGACTTGAGCAAAGTTGGATGGAAATCTCTCAAAACCCCCTCGAGCTTATTCCGCGCCCCTACATATATGTTTGTCAACTTCTTATGTTCGCATCCTTCTCTTTTTTAGATGTAGCTTTCATTTGGTGGCGTTGTCGATCGGCAGCTAAGTTGTCTTCGACTCTTCGCCGCACTGCAACCGCTAACCCTGCGCGGCGGGAGTTTATCGAGCATGTAGACTCTTTATGATACAAAATATCTGACAGCCGACGGGACCAATAAGGCAAATCGCGTTGTCGGATCTGCTCAATTGAGCACAGGCTGAACTGGCTGGACAGTCCGTCCTGTGGTGGCCCTGCTGGACCTCCATTTGATACTCACCCAGATTCTCTCTGTATGTACGTACCGCCCTCGACCATATACTCGTCCCAGAACAGGCCACGTTGTTTAATGTCAGCAGCAACACCTCTTTCACATCCTCAAACGAAGGCGGACAGAATAGCATACGCCAGGGCCTCCGCCACCCAACCTTCCATCTCACCCGCCACCTTATCTGGCGTGCCAAACACGGGGAGCTCCCAGCCCACCTATTCCTTATGCACCAGCAACCGCCGTATGTTTCCGACCGTATATATTTTGTCCATTTCGACACCTCGGGTTCGATCGCGGCCATGTGTCAACAACAGAACGAACAGCCTTCGACTTGACATGACGCACTTACAGATACTCCGCGACACTTAGATTGCCTCCATTTCTTTCTGCGTCTTGCCGAGCATGGAATGGAATCTGTAAAAGTTGGAGACCTGATGAAATGATGTCCATGATGATATAACGTCTTGGCTTTTTGAGCCATGTCTGCCATATTTCTGGCCACTTTCGAAGGACCCTGACTCGGCAGTCTTGCTGCGAATGCCTTGCTCGCGCTCAATGACCCTGCTTGGAGGATCAGCATTCTGAAGCGACCGCTGGCAGCCAGGTCGAGCTAGCCCGTGACAATGTCCAGCCAAGTCAAGCTCTAGGCAAGTGAAGTACTGTGCTGATCTCCTAGCAGAATGTTATGGTTTCTCAGATGTAATCGCGACACATCCTAGAGTCGATATCCTTGGCCGCAGCTGCCATTGCATATCCTCCTGCCCTGTAGCATATATCTTTGTTATAGTACTTCCTCTCCGGGATCGCGGTTGAAGTGCCGGGCTCCATTGGGCAAGCTATTGGAAACTGTACGATGAGAGCTAAAGCTGCCGTGGAAGTAACCCGACGCAACTGACAAGATGGACTAGCGAGCCGCGCGAGCCGCAATACCCGTGCCCGGCTGTTCATAAAGGACGGCGCTGACGACGGAAGCCTACCAGAATTCAAGAAATACTAAAAAGCAATATATCGATATTATGTACCTTACTTCGGAGGTATGATTGTACATTAAGCGCAGTAGTAGCAACATGGAAGACGGGGGCGCCGGTGCCTTTCGGTCCTGCCCTAGACCTGTCTAGGGCCTCCATGCACGCCGTTTGCCGAGCCTGGATGTCCTGAGCGTTAAATACAGACTTTAGAAATTAGTGTTCAACAAAGTGATCATTGCGGTCCTGAAACTACCGCAGGATCCTGATTTTCAGGACCCTCGCGGACATCAATATGATCCCTGTGCCAAATCTCCTTGGTAAACTTATGCGCAATCCATGATTTTGCCCTTGCCCCTGATTCTTGCCTTTTCCTGCCTTTCCAAAGAACAAGCATTGGGCCAGAGTGAAACAATAATTGAGAAGACGCCCGCGATACTTGTCAAGAAGGCGAACCAGCTCAAGTTAAAAAGAAAACTTGTTGATTTCACCATCGGTTCTTGCCGTGCTGCCACAGGACAAGACTGATGTCTACAGTGTCTACAGTGTCTACTCTGATCTCACATCAAACTCCTGGTAGGAACCTACGTAACTGACACGATTGATATGAAACAGCGAATCGTCCGAGGTGAATTAGAGTTACAGTGGAGTGCTAATCACGCTAATGATGGGTCCCCCACATGAGCACCGGGTCAAAGTCATAGCAGGCATTTTTCAAAAGGTTCAGTGGATGTGTGTGGAAATATGGTGAGCGCGGTTGAGTCGAGAAATAGATCACGTGGAAAGATGGGTCGAAACACTGAATAAATCAGAGGGTTGATAGATAAATTTGCTTGGCTGGAACGAACAACAGCCAATTCAACCACTATTGACCCTCAACCAGTCGAGTCCACTTTCCAGCGCTCGCGCACAGCCGTCTCTGGGAACATGAACATGCTCTACCAGCCTCGCGAACACCAAAAGGGAAATACACGCAGTAGCGGCACACACAGCAGTCGCTGCAGCTATTCCATAGCTTTTGAACCGAATTCAAGGCATGGCATGCTATTAATCCGCTATTTAGCGTTTTGCGAGTCCCAAGATGTTGAACAAGTTAGCGCAATGCACTCCTCGGCATGTCTTGGTTCCTACTCACATGTTGTGAAGTATTTGCCTGCATCTCCAGACAACACCTTTGGCAGGACAGCTGATCACACAGGAAGATCATGTTTGTCAACTTGATGTGTATACTACATATGCATAGTCACTTCAACAAATACGTCTGCGGCAAGACATCATTCCGACTTGGTTTCGAATCTCGCATTGTTATCTTCCCAAACTCTCAGCCGAAGCCATATTGCCACTCGCGGCAAGTCTGAAGACCGTCTTGAACTCTTCTTCTTGACCTGGTCCCATCGCTTGTGATACTGTTGCCGGCTTCATCTTTTCCCCTGACTGCCAGGACCATGTTCCTGCTCATGTTGCCTGTCAATGAAATCCACTTTCAGGATCGCAGCTGCAGGCTCGTTAACGCTGCTTTGCTATTGTACTGGAATGCGCAGGCTCAAGGACCTTGTTGAGAGCAAAAGGGGAAAAATGCAATAATATATAAATATAGATAGATAGATAGATAAGATAGAAAAATTAATAGATCAGAAAATGCTTGTATTTTGCCAACGCCGCCATGCATTAATGCAGCCAGCTCGACCGTGATGTCACGAAAGCCGTAGACCGCCCCGTCATGTTCCTTTCACTTTCGCTTCGTAAACCGCCATGATCATTTCCTAGCCTCGAAAGCCGTCCTATCGGCCGTCTCTTTTAGCCGCGCTGCTCGTTGAGATAAAGCCATATTGCACGGACATGTCGAATCACGACAACTACGGCCCGCCATCTGCATTGTGCAGCATACAAATGTATGGATGTATTGAAATTCTAAATGGCCCCAGCGCCGTCAAGTTTCCAAGTTTCAATCATTAGGAGGTACCTGACGTTGCGATATGCCTAACTCTTTTGGCTGAATCATTGGCTGCATGGGGCGATAGGGCAGGTCAAAATGGTGGCACGGTCTGATGCCGAAGATATCAATCAACAGATAGAGCCATCGCAATGAAATACCTCGAATGCTTCTTGAGCGTGGTTTACGCCCGACTACCAAGAGGAATGTGGTAGCTACTGGCCGGTACGGCGGAACCCATCCCCTTCCATCCCCTTCCCTGTCTCCCCCACCCCCCACCCCCCTTCCTTCATTCCCCTCAAGTTCCTTCCTCTTTCGTCAAACTCTATCCAAATCCAATATATAAATTTTGCACATGGCGCCACATCGAAACATGACTCGAGAAATATCGACGGCCTAGTTTTTAAGCAGGCTCTGGACAGCCGCACTCAACAGCTCTGGCATCAAAACCTGTCAGATGGGTTTCAAAGGTACGAGGCCTCAATTGTGGACTCTTCTTTGTGACGACAACGCGAATTAAAAGCTACATGTAGGCGATGATTAGATGTCAGGTTTGTATGAGGTTGATAATTGATTCATCGAGTCGCTAATTATGGCGATAGAAATGATCCCAATCGTGATCAATGATACTGCTTAGCTCTCTGAGTCCGTGCTTCCCCAGTAAGGCTGCTGGTCAAGCGTAGATGAGCAACAGCTGCGAAGGTTTTCAAACCACTAGTGTGGCAACTTGCTTGCTGCGTACCTTCAAACCAGACGAGCTGATAGAAACCTGGCACAAGCGACGCTCTACGGTCCGTTAGTCGCAGATCGTGTGCATTCGTACCTTTAAACTACTCGGTGTGCTTCTGCAAAAAAGCCGAGATGAACTTGGAATACGGACCGCCGTGCCTCGCCGATTCAGGCGTTGAGTTCTTCCGCCGAACAACCCCCCAGGATTGCCATATTCTTGAGTACCGAACTTCCAGGGCCTAGTCCCCATCATCAGACCCTTGTATGCTGTGGAAAAGTACCGTTCATGGTGCTCGATATTTTGTCTGGACTCTGGAGCAACAATTCATTACTATCTGCAGCAACCCACCACCCGTTGCCTCAAATATAAATGTGATACCGCCTAGTAGTCCTGTTATGGCCATCGCAACAGCAGAATCTGGTCTTTTACCATTCCCCGGTAACCCTTTTGGACGTACAGATGCACGCGGCTCGACATTATGCCAGGGCTAGCTGTGGAATCATGGATCTGGTATGGCCTCACGTGGCTGGTGGTCATAACAAGAATGTCAGCGACGAATCTTTCCACGCGGTATATGGAACAGGTCAATAACACAATGGCAGTGTATCGCAAACCATGTTACGAGGATCTCCAAAGAAGCTGAAACTAGATGACTATTTGATGGTCGTTATTATGGTATGGAAAAGAGATAATCGACTTGTGAGAAAACATCAATTCCCGAAGAGTAACGCTAATGAAAAGCCGCATAATTTAAAGCTGACGGATACTATTCTCATCATCACCGTAAACATTATCTCTACCACCAACAGCAACAGGATCGATCCACACTACCCGGCTTTTCTAACAGAAGAGGATATTCGGGAACGAGTGTTCGGATCGAAAATGGTCGTACTGGGGCAGCAAATGCAGTGCATTACTATATGGCTTACCAAGGCGTGCATACTGTTAATGTATCATAGATTGACGTGAGCACCATGCCACAAAGATCTGCTTACCCCCGCTCGTTGGTGACTGACACACAATAGTACGACTCTAAGAGGAAATCTTGTGGTGAAGATTGTGGCGGGCTACGTAGCATTTGGGTTTGTTCTTATGGAGATTTTGTACATGTGCGTTTGGTGTCGACCGTTTAACCAATATTGGGCTGTACCCCCAATATCGAGTGCGTATTCCAATCCAAAATCCAAAATTTCCATGTTGAGTTGCCGTGTTTTCATACTAAAACTGAATTACAGCACAGTGTTCCGCAGCAACCAAGCACCTCATCACCAATGCCGTCTTCAATATCTCCTCCGACGGGATGATCATCCTAATCCCGATGCCAATCTTCCTCCAGTCTCAGCTTCCTATCAAGAAAAAACTCATCTTAGTGAGCGTATTCGCCCTGGGCGCGTTCACCGTACGTTGAACAATGCCAAAATCTTGAAAAAAAAAAGAAAAAAGAAAAAAGAAAAAAAAAAGTTACTTTATGCTCCATGACGACTAATCCGGCGCGCACCACCCTGCCTCGCCCCTTCTCCTCTAGATCCTTTCCGCCATCCTGAACAAGTTCCACAGCTTCCACGATCCCTTCGGCCCCGAGTGGTTATTCTGGTACATTCGCGAATCCTCGACCGCCATTATCGTCGCCAACCTTCCCCTCACCTGGACCGTCTTCCGCCGCCTTTTGAACCTCGGAAGTTTCAACAATTGCGAGCACCCGTCCAAGAGCTGCACAACAAAGCCTCATCCCGCAGCACGATCCCATTTTGCGCATACTCGAACCCGGACGCGAAGTTACATCAAGCAAGCTAGCGCGGATGACGACGATATGCGTGGCAGCGTGGAGGAGATTGCCAACATTTACGACATATCGCTTAAAATCTACCAGCGTCACGACGTACACATAAGCTCTGAGCATGCGCCCGAGGTAAAACCAAGCAAATGGTCTTCTGCGTCGCCGCCACACGTTCATGCCACCACTACCGTCATCAAAGGCGGGCCGCCGCGCTCATTTTTCCATGATGCTGATGTGGAGACATACTCGACGGAAAGGGCTTATCCAGTGGTGAAGGTCACGCCGCGCGTATAGAGGTCGGGTTCTGATGTTTCATAGAGTCCATTATTTTCTTGGCTCTGCAGCTCCTGGGCTGGAGTCGCCTGCAAACGCCAGTAACGTTTCGTTCATGCTTGCCAGGTATCTACGTATCTATGCCTTTAGGAGAACGGTCTGGATAGGGGGAAATGGCTTGATGCTCATTCAAAGCTGCTTCGGTTGTTGCTTGACTTCCAACGCGGCGGTTGCGACTGCGTCAAGCATCACCATTCCGCCATGCTGCGCCATTTTTTCGCAGTCGCCATGAGCGTTGTAGATTCCCCGCAGCGGCACGTAGTGGCAAGGAGCAACTTACCTCGATGGTAAAAGAAGTGTTGGCCAAGACTTCGATTGAATGCCGCAAATGACATGATGCGGAGTTGACACAGAAGCGAGAAGAACGAATGACGGACAGGCTTGTGAAGAGCGGGCAGGAGGCACGTGACTGCATAACACTCTGCGGTTGATAGTAAATATCTCATGGGCTGTTTCAGACGTTGTATCACGCTGCAATTTGTCATTCGACCGTTTGCGTTATTACTGAAGTGCATATGTAGGTGCCAATTGCGTCTGGTAGGAATTACACCCCAATGTGCATCATGTACGGAATCGCAGCAGCTGTTAACCCCACGCACCATCATCAAAGCGTTCATGAAATAACGGCTGGTCCGGGCCGGCCTTTGTTGCCATGCGTTTACTCTTTCTTTTAGGGCAAGAGCAACATCGAAGCTGGTTGCGGATTTGGAGCATTGATGCTGCATGAGCTTCCTCTATTTTATTTTTCTCTCTCTTGCTGGGCATCTGCATTGGGTAGGCGCACGCAGTCTGGTAGTACCCGCCCGACCTAAACACCTAGGTACCTAGCCAGTGGGTGGTCGACCTGCTGTTCTGGAAAGCCCCCTCAGGGGTTGCTGCCGCAGCCGGTTCTGCAATGTGCCAGAATGACGCCATTGCTGGGTCTGGCAAGCTATCCAGGTGCTCCGAGATCCATCCGATTGCAGCAAGCTCGCCCGGCCATCTCAACCATGCATCCCAACCTCCAAGCTCAGACAGGTGTCCATTAAGCTTGGGGCGGTAAGGCTTATCCACCGTGGTCATTGTGCGCAGAAGACTGTGCATATGCCAGCTATAAAAGCCAGCTCGTTTTTGGCAGGCAGGTAACAAGTACAATAGTTTAGAGCGCCACATGCCTAGTTAAAAAGACCGGTCCGAAACTCCTCGCTTGAGGTTTTTTTTTCCCCTGTCACTCCTCCCTCATTTTCTATTTCTTTTCCCTTGCCGTCGATAGTACTTCTATTCTCGCCCCAGTCGAGCTGCACAAGTCGCTCATCTCAGCAAAAAGAAGCCGAAATCATGCCTGTTTCAGTCCCCAAGGCCGACCGTCTGACCGACCTCTTCAGCCTCAAAGGCAAGGTCGTGGTGGTGACTGGTGCCTCCGGTCCTCGCGGAATGGGAATCGAGGCTGCTCGCGGCTGTGCCGAAATGGGCGCCAACGTTGCCATTACATACTCGTCTCGCAAGGAGGGCGCTGAAAAGAATGTGGAAGAGCTCACCAAGGAATATGGTGTCAAGGTCAAGGCTTACAAGCTCAATGTGACCAATTACGACGACGTGGAGAAGTGTGTCAACGAGATTATCAACGACTTTGGCACCATTGACGGTTTCATTGCCAAGTAGGTTCAACAACTTCAATCTGTGTCCATGTTGACATGGCTGACGCCAATTGCTCGCCCGCCCGTGATGCTAATCCCGTATTTTCTAGCGCTGGCGCCACGGCTGATGCTGGTGTTATTGAAGGCTCCGCCGCTTCTTGGGACAAGGTCATTCAGATTGATCTGAACGGCACCGCATACTGCGCCAAGGCTGTCGGCACTCACTTCAAGAAACAGGGCCGCGGCTCCTTTGTCATCACCGCCTCCATGTCGGGCCATATTGCCAACTATCCTCAAGAACAAACATCCTACAATGTCGCAAAGGCTGGTTGCATCCACATGGCCCGCTCCTTGGCCAACGAGTGGCGCGACTTTGCTCGCGTCAATTCCATCTCACCCGGGTACATTGACACTGGCCTCTCCGACTTCATCGACCCCAAGACGCAGGAGCTGTGGCGCTCAATGATTCCCCTCGGCCGCAATGGATTGGCCAAGGAGTTGAAGGGGGCCTACGTATACTTGGTGTCTGACGCCAGCACATACACTACTGGAGCTGACATCGTCATTGATGGCGGGTACACGTGCCGATGAAGAAATCGGCGGCTTGGTCTTGTCATGACGACTCTTCTTGTGTTTGGGAAACAAGAGGGGGGGGAAGAAGACTGCAATACATACCTGAATGAGCAATTGGTTTCTTTCGTAAAATCATTTTGTTTTAATTCCTTTTGCAGCTGCGATTCTCCTGTAACCATGTTCAAAATGAAGAACTGAATCATGCCAATTCGGCTAAATCCAATCGATGGCGGGGCATATGTATGGGTGGGTGATGGTCCAATTCTTCAGTTGACCTGTGGGGCCATGGATCCAACTTGATGATGCACGGGTGTCCTGGTCACTTTCTAGCGTTGCCAGCCAACACGAAAAGTGTGCGTCACACCCCGCACCCGGTGCTCACAACAACTCCCAACAACTTTCACCCGTCATTGCGTGGTCACTGTGTGTGTTTGGTGATTTCAATGGGTCAAGACGTTAAACACAGTGCCCATCCGACTGAGACGAGTCGAATATAGGCCCACATCAGCACTTGGTGGCCTGCCCGGCAGGTACCTGCCTACCTTTTCGACTCGGGGCCCAGCCAGCGGCAGGCGAGATCCTTGGGACCATGGTAGCAATGGTCAAGCAAGCAACAACCCAACAACTCGCAGGTTGAGATGATGATGCACCGCATAGAAAGAAACATCACTGCTTTCGTCTTGATGTCCGCAAGGGGCCGGCTTGACCACCAACTTCCAAAACGCCCCAATCTAACGCCTGGCCAAAAGCCGCAACCGTCGTGTGCGTGCTCGACGATCTGGGCTGTTCGTCTCGGACGCAATCCATCCAGCACGGCGACGAAACCGGAAGCTATTTTGATGTGCTGGAAGGTCTGTGATGGACTCGTGCAGTATTTACATGTGCAGTCCAGAAGCTTCTGGCGGTGCCCTGGCGACGTGGAGCCTGGTTACATACTTGTTGCAAAGAGCTCCGAGATTTACCCCGTGCCTGCTGACTGATAGATGAACGTTGTGGTTTGAGACAGGATGAGGGTGGTGGAGTGTGAGGGGAGGGGAGGGGCGGTGTCACAAGGACGAGACGGGATAGACATGTGTATATATGTAAATAGAGGACAAGGGGTGGTGTTATAAGAATAAGACGGGATAGACACACACATATATATAGAGAGAGAGAGAATAAGGGGTAGTATTATAAGGATAAGATAGGATAGATAGATATATATATATTAATAGAGGATGAGGGGCGGTGTTATAAGGATAAGATAGGGTAGATATATATATATATATATATTAATAGAGGATGAGGGGCGGTGTTATAAGGATAAGACAGGATAGACATATGTATATATGTAAATAGAGAATAAGGAGTAGTATTATAAGGACAAGACGGGATAGACATATGTATATATGTAAATAGAGAATAAGGAGTAGTATTATAAGGACAAGACGGGATAGACATATGTATATATGTAAATAGAGAATAAGGAGTAGTATTATAAGGACAAGACGGGATAGACATATGCATATATATTAACAGAGGACGAGGGGCGGTGTTACAAGGACGAGACAGGATAGACATATGCACATATGTCAATAGAGGACGAGGGGCTACCAAAAAGAAAGGGAAAAAGAAAATCAACTAGGGAAAAAAAAAAAAGAAGAGAGAGAGACAGTAGAATGTTTCCCTTCCCCATCATACCATGCTCAAAAAGGACGCGAATCCCATGAAGGCCACTTCTACTCTGGGGCGGTCAGTACTGATCTTGTCAACGTGCCAGGGAAACTGGGAAACACCCTGAGACCGAAAATAAGATTTGTCTGCGTGCGGCTCAAACCTGCAGGATGCGGTGAAAATCCGACATGGCAGGACGGAAAGAGCCCGAACTTGTTGACGCTTTGTAAACGGCCATCTCCGTGTGACATCTCGGAAACAACTTTTGTGTCACCCCGAGATTCCTCTTGACAGTCCTGGTGCTGGATTATTCGGACCAGTGCGGCGGGGTTTGCCAGTGTTGGAATCGTGATGGAATCGCTACATCGGATGACTAGGAATTGTGGGTCTACACACAGAATGCACGCATTTTGATTGGTCTGATTTATTGATCATGTGACCTGAGGCAGGTGCTGTGGCCACAACACCACAAATGCCGCATTCCACATCGTCGCTTTCCTTTTAGAAGATATAGATGAATTGACTTGTTACCCCCCCCCCATAGTGCTGCAGCATTATTACCCTGAGAATCCAACAGCCAGAAAGCCGCGCCATCATCATGACAAAACATTGTCGCGGCAGTAATCTCGAGTGACAGGGGAATATACATATATCCGAAAAAGTATACGCAACATTGGTTCTATATATTCTGGAATGGCAGTTGTGGCATTCTCCTGTGTGCTTACGATTCCTCCGAACCATTTTATACGTAAAACCCTCTCTTGTCAAGGCAAGATAGCACATCACACTCGTATAAAGGAAATGGCGCAGAGAAGTCCCGTGTGGTTCATCACGGCGGCCTCGAGCGGCTTCGGCCGCGACATTGCCCTGAATGCCCTCAAGCGCGGTCACGTCGTGGTCGCGACCGCCCGCAGCGTGGATCGCATCAAAGATCTGGCCGAGGCGGGAGCTCACACAATGGCATTCGACGTGACGTCTCCCATGGCCGACATCGAGCTCCTCGCCAAGAACGTCTTCCACCACCACGGCAGGGTGGACTACCTCGTCAACGCCGCGGGATACATCCTCCAAGGCGCGCAGCAGAAGAGACATCGCCGCAAGAGCTGCGCGACATGTCCAACACCAACGTCTTCGGGGTGATGAGCACGCTGCGCGCATTCTTACCCCCTATTCGGACGCAGCCCCTCGCCCCCACCAACGTTCGATCCACCATCATCACGTTTGGCAGCATAGGTAGTTGGCGAGGCGGCCCCAGCTTCTCCGTCTACGTCATGACAGAGTCATGCATGCCGTCGCTCGCGGAATCGCTCCACGACGAACTCGAGCCGTTCAGAATCAGGGCCACGGTCGTCGAGCCGGGATACTTCCGGACGTCTGTCCTCAACCCGGGAGTCAGGTTCGACACGAGAGATCGCATTGACGCGTATACTGACGAGACTACACCCACGGGGCGGATGAGAACGCGGTTGGCTGCAACGGACAGCCATCAGCCGGGAGATGTAAAGAAGGGCTGCCGGGTCATAGTTGATATGCTGACGGGGGACTGGTGTTGCCCAAGACAAGGATATGCCCTCGAGAATTGTCTGGGGTTTAGACTGCGAAATTGTCATGAGAGACAAATGCACTCAAACGATTGGCATCTTGGATGATTGGCGAGAAGTGATACGCAGCACGAACCATGATTAGTGCGACGCGAAAGGTCGGCCGTATGTCGTGTGTGTACATACTGGGACCTTTTATGCGTCGCAGCATTTAGCAATTTCTGTTGATAACTCGATAGGTGTGTGGTATGCTGCGGTCGTTTTCTTTTTCGGCTGGGGCTAAGCGCAACTTGCCTATCAAATAACCGATGTTTGGAGAGTCAATTTATACTTGCGGTTGACCTGCATTGTAAGCCTCTGCTATGAATGCAAGAATCCTACGCGACAAGATAAGAGAATCTCGCCAGGAACCAAGCCAGTCGCAGCGAATCACTGTCTAATCCAAGCGGCCCAAGAAAGGGAATGTTTTGCTGGTTTTTTGTAGCGGCGAGCCGGCGGCGAGCCCCGGCGTGGCTAGTAGTAATGCTCGTCTGAAGGGGTATAAGGCGATATTGGCGTTCCTGATGACGGGTGAACGAAAGAGAACTTTTCAAAACAAAATATTCATTAGTTCAGTGTAAACAAACAGCACTGACGGTTTTCTTTTTCTTTTCCATTCTTTTCTTTTTTTTTAAAAAAAAAATCTCTTTTGGGCAAGGGTTCGAGAGGGACTGACTCTCGTGTTCTGAGCGAGATAGAAAGTCAACAACTTCGGGATGCTTTGACTCCTGCCAGTGGGAGCTGATTTGACGCCGCCGACAGCTCTTTGGTGGCGATACCAGGCCTTCAATCCTGCGGCAGGCAACGTCGTTTCCACCCCGAAAGCTGTTGGGCCCTTTGGACTATGATGGAATGGGCGTGGGCGTGCATGTGGATCGCTAAATGCTAAGGCAATCTGGCATGCAAGCGATGGCGGCTCAAACGTGTCGCTACATACCCCTCGTCCGCTTCCGTCTGGTTTATTAATAAGCCTGCTGGTTCAATGCTAGAACATGAATATCCAGGATGGATGGATGATGGTATGTTGAAGAATGGGACAGAAGATGGCAAGCCTCTGTACAATGCCGCTAAGCCTGTCGCAGATGTCTCCAATACGGTCATTAGATGCGCGGTCAATGGTTGCAAGTGGCTTGCTGGGCTAGGCACAGCCTGGTGGGTGCAGGTGCCTCCCCACAAGCCTCCAACGTGTCAAACCCGGTTGAGCCCGTGCAGAAGCCCAAAGCTGCAGCCAAGGTTGCATCGATCGGTTTTCAAGGTTTCCAAGTTTTTCTTTTGTTTCCTACGCAGAGCGCCTCCCGTGGGCCCGGATCGCCTCACGCACACCACATGGAACCGGTCAGATGGAACCTTCTGCCCTGAGCAACAATCCCCTTTGTTCCGCTTAATCCATCGCTGCATCCCCATGGAACTCTGTTGAAACGCCATCTTGCTCGTCTTTCCATCTGCTGTCAGTCAGCCTGCTGTCAACCTGCTGTCAACCTGCCGCCAAACAGTTTCAAACAGTCGTCAAATCGTCCTGCCAGCTCGGATGATAGCGCCGACAATGCAGCCGTTGCCTCACAATGGTTTTTGACTTGCCACTCCACCCCGTGGGCACACTTGCATCTGACTTATGGCACCTCCTCGAGACCCGGGCCTTGAATCTGGATGTGGTACGTGCTTCGCAACTTGCCCCCCTCATTCGATGAACGACCACCCACCCCTAAACGAGGCACTTTAAGACGGACGAGATGAAATTGACACAAATGCTTTCATCAGGCCGGAGAGCACGATCCTAGGCTGGGATCAGCGCGAAATGGCTCCTCCGGAGGAACAATCAGCACAACGACCAACAACAAGGGATCATCAATACAGAAGCTGGGGACGACTTTTATCCCCGTTGCCGTCTTTATCTGTGTGTGCTTGATCGCCTTCATCATCCTGCGCCGTTTTTGCAAGCGTGTTTACGCGCCTAGGGCGATTCCTCAATTGCGAGCCCCAAAGTGAGTGAGCCGTGCCAACGTAAAACGAAACATGGTGACCAAAAAGCGTCGAACAGTCAACTGACTATTGCACAGTCCGCCTAGCCCAGCATTACCTGGAGGGTGGTTCAATTGGATCATTCCGTTTTTCAAGACACCCGACAGCTGGGTCCTGAACCACGGCTCGCTAGACGGCTTCTTTTTCCTCCGCTTTCTCAAGGTGTTGCGAAACATATGCCTTTGTGGCTGTCTGGTCACGTTCCCCATCTTGTTTCCCATACATGCTACGGGGGGTGCTGGCCTGGCTGATCTAGACAAGTTGACTATTGGCAATGTGACGGACCCCCATAAACTTCTTGCCCACGTGTTCGTGGCGTGGGCATTCTTCGGTCAGTTTCATCAGCTTCTATAGACATACAAAGATGGCGAATTTGCTAAATGTCGACTGGCACAGGCTTCGTTCTATACATGATTGTCAGAGAATGTATTTATTATGTCAACATCCGACAAGCATACTTGTCGTCTCCGTATTATGCTCATCGCATATCTTCGCGGACCATTATGCTTACCTGCGTTCCAAAGGAGTATCAAAATGAACGGCGACTGAGGAGATTGTATGGCGATCAAGTGAAGCACGTCTTCATCCCACGGACTTCCAAAGCACTTGCCAAAATGGTCAAGGAGCGCCAACAAACAGCAGAGCGGCTTGAGAGGGCGGAGATTGCGCTTATCAGAACAGCGAACTCGGCGCGTTACAAACAGCTCGCCAAACACCCAGAACAGGCCCAAACATCCCCATCACAGGCTTCCATGACAGAGTCAATTGCGTCCAGACAAAAGCTGGCTATTACCCCGAGCCAAAGCACAGCGGACGATACAAGTAGAAGAGATGCGCTCGAGGTAGAGCTACTTGGGTCCACGGTATACCAGGGAACGCTTGAATCCAAACAAGACAGCACTACCGTACAGAAGATAAAACTTGAGGTCAACGAGAAAGCGGACCCCGAGAAGATGGTGGTGGAGGAGCAGGAGGAGGAGGAGGAGGAGGATTACCAGCATCCGTATGGACTTTCTCCAGATATACCCGACGTTCGAGGCTCGGTCGCGGCCCAATGGATCCCTGCCGAGCGACGTCCGTATCACCGACCGATCGGCAATTTCTTTCGTCGCGTGGATACAGTGCGATGGACCCGGTCACGTTTACGCGAGCTGAATCTCCAAATCTACAAGATGAGGAAACAGGCCAGGCGTGGCGATGGGGTCACCTTGCCGACCGTTTTCGTCGAGTTCCACAACCAAGAGGCTGCTCAGGCAGCCCATCAGGCGCTGTCTCATCACCGCCCGCTGCAAATGTCATCGCGATTACTTGGTGTCCGACCGGACGAATTGATCTGGTCCTGTCTTCGCATGACGTGGTGGGAGCTGATTATACGGCGGTTCCTCATCTTGACCGTCGTCACGGGAGCCATTATCTTCTGGGCCGTTCCGTCGGCCTTTATCGGCACCATAAGCAACATCGAGACGGTGACCAAACGGTTCACGTTTCTCAATTTCTTGAACCACTTACCCAAGGTGATACTTGACTTTATACAGAGCTTCCTCCCGGCCGTTTCTCTCACGCTCCTGATGGCCATAGTGCCGTGGCTGTTACGACGTAGGATCCTTCCTCCCACTACAATTCCTTCTCCCCTGGTTCACTTGGTAAAACAACCACATTCATGCTGGGTTTGCTGACAGCCAAGTTGTAGATTGCGGAGTAATTTCTGGTATCCCCACCAGGAATCGAGTCGAACTATTTGTTCAAAACGTCTATTTCGCCTTTCAGGTAGTGCAGGTCTTCCTCATTACAACCATCACATCAGCCGCGTCATCCGCATTGGGCGCCATTTTGTCAGACCCCCTTGGTGCCAAGGATCTCTTGGCCAAAAATATCCCGAAAGCGTCGAATTTTTACCTTTCCTATATTCTGATCCAGTGTGTACTAAGCGGGGGATTTCGCCTGATTCAACCCTTTGGCCTGATCAGACACTATCTGGTTGCGAGATTCAGTGAGACCCCGCGAATGAGGTACAAACGGTGGTTTGCCCTTCAGCCAGCTCATTGGGGAGGCATTTATCCTGTTTATACCACCATGGGTGTTATTGGTACGTTATGTTGAAACTGTAGATTGATTTCATGCTGTATTGATGGCAGAAAAGTAAAAGAAAAAGAGTAAAGAAAAAGAAAAGAGAAGAAGAAAGAAGGAAGAGAGAAAAAGAAAGAAAGAAATGAAAGAAGGAAGGAAGAAAGAAAGAAAGAAAAATAAGAAAAAAATAGAAAAATAGAAAAAGAAAAAGAAAAAGAAAGGAAAGGAAAGGAAAGGAGGACAAGGAAATTGCTAACAAGCCTAAAATATGCAGCCCTCAGCTACGCCTTCATTGCCCCTCTAGTTCTTTTATTTGCGGCCGGCGGCATGTTTTTCACGCAAATAGTGTGGAAATACAATCTAATGTATGTCCTTGATTCGGAAATGGACAGCAAAGGACTCTTTTACCCCCGCGCTCTTATCCACCTGATCATCGGGCTCTATCTCGCCGAAATATGTCTCATTGGTCTGCTAGCGCTGAAATCGGCCTACGGACCAGTGGCCCTCATGGTGCTGTTTGTCATTTTCACCTGTCTGGTGCAGCTCACATTGAAAGAGGCCATCGCGCCTCTTCTGCTCAACCTACCCCAGAATTTGTCGATAGAAGGGGAAATTCAGGAGGAAGAGAAGGCCAGGATCCTCCGAAAGAGGGAACTAGCTCAAGCGCGCTTGGATGCAGGCGGAGGCACACCGGGGGCCGCCGACGACTACTTTGACACTGAGCAAGTCTTTGGTGACGAGGAACAACCCTATCAATCGGACACCGATGACGACGAAGCGGAGGACGGGGAGGACGGAGAAGAACACCAGATCACAGGCATTCGTGCCGTCGAAGGAGCAGCCAGCATCGGCGCGACCCTCAGAGAATGGTTCCAGCACAAATCGCGGCAGAAAATCGACGCCGAGATTCGAAATTCTGGCATCAACACCTTCCTCAACAATCTCAAGTTCTGGACAAACGACAAGCGCATGGGCGATAAACCGCCCGGGTTCTTCGCGCGATGGCTCCACCCCGAAGAGTACGAGGACTTTGTGGCTCTGCGCAATGCCATTCCGGAGGAGCAGTTCCCGCCCGTCGAATACCCACCTGGTTTTCAGAAACGCTGCTACCTGGCTCCTGAGATGCGGGCAGAAAAGCCAGTGCTGTGGATACCGCGGGACGAGGCGAGGGTGAGCAGGCAGGAAGTTGCGCATACGAGGAAGTATACTCCCATTTCGGACAAGGGGGCTGAGTTGGACGAAAAGGGGAGAGTGGTTGTGTACTTTGAGAAGGCGCCTGTGAGGATGCCGAGGTTGCTTTTGTAGGATCGGATCAGATTTGGGAGCGGATAGCGGATAGCGGGTGTTGTTTTGCATTTCAGGGGTTTTTTTTGGGGTTTTTTTTTTGGCATCTGGCATTTTGGCTTTGTGCTTTTTACGCCGACATGCGTGACGTCACGATTCTCTACGATATTTATTGCCAGCCTGTTTTTACTAGAAGAGTGAATAAAACAGAATATGGAAACTATTCAGGACCTACTGAGGGCGGCCATCTATCTAGGTACCTAGGTTTCCTCTTTTTTCTTCTTATTCTTTTTTTGTTAAGCATCTACTAGCGTCAGAACATCAGATGACACAGGGCAAGCGAAAGCTCGTACCAGATGCATCCTCACCGAGCGACCATGGAACCAACACGAATGAACATGTTAATCCAGCCGACACCCAAATCCAATCCCCACGCCTGGATATGCTACCCACGCGACAGCAGCATCATCGCCCTCAAAAAATGGCCCTTGTTGAGGACAAAATGAGCATGACGTGAAATAGTGGATAAAAATGGGATAGAAATTGGGGATAGAAGGAATCAACTAGCTTAGCTCCAGCATCATCAATAATGACAACAACTCCCCTCTATCTATTGAGTCATCTTTCACCCTCTTCCCCCTCCCCAAGCCGACGCCCATTCCCACTAATCCACCTAGCCCCAAACGCCACAAGGACCGACAAATCCTCGCAATGAGGTCATCTATACTTTTGCTCCGCGCTCCGCACCCAGCTGACAATCAACTCTCGCGAATTCTTTACGTCGATTTGTCCGCCAAAGAAACGTCGCCGGATGTGTCGGGGGCGTGGCGGTGTGAACTGTACGCCATCCCGCTCGCTCTACCAAGGGGGCTGGCTGCTTTTTCTTCTGCGCCCCTGTAGAAGCCCCGTGTCGAAACCGTTTGCTTTCATGTAGAGCCGGCCGGACGCAGCGATGTAGCAAAAAAACTTTCGGGCTGAAAAAATAGCCTTAGTCTTCTCGAGCGTTGGTAAGATGGTGCTGGACAGAAAAGCCATAAAGCAAGGGGAGCACTCCGGCTTTCAACGACGCACCGGCGCCATATCCATCGCCCTCTTCCCATCTTGCATATATTCCATCCCATGATTCCACCCCCCAACGTCCCAATTCAATCCCCAACCACGTTCAAGTAGACACATTTGAAAGTAGTGGGAAAAAAAATGTCGTCCCTCCCGAAATCCTACCAAGCCGTCGTCCTCCCCTCCCCAAACGAACCCTTCGACCTGCAGACCGTCCCCCTCCGACCCCCCTCCCCGACCGAGGTCCTCGTCAAAGTCGAAGCCTGCGGCGTCTGCTTCACCGACGTGGCCATCTCAGCCGGCCGCCTCGGCACCGACATCTTCCCCCGCACGCCCGGCCACGAGGTAGTCGGGCACATCGTGCAGACCGGGTCGGCCGTCCCCCCGGACCGCCTCCGGCCGGGCCAACGCGTAGGCGCGGCATGGCACGGCGGGCACGACGCCCGCTGCCGGCCCTGCCAGCGCGGCCGGTTCCAGATGTGTGACGCGCGGGCCGTCACGGGGTGCACCCGCGACGGCGGCTACGCCCAGTACGTCCTCGTCCGGCAGGAGGCCGTCGTCCGGATGCCGGCCGAGGTCCAAGGCAGAGACGCCGCCGAGATTGCGCCCCTGCTCTGCGCCGGCGTCACCGTCTTCAACGGCATCCGCAAGATGCACATGGAGCAGGGGGCGCTCGTCGCCGTCCAGGGGCTCGGCGGCCTCGGCCACCTCGCCGTGCAGTACGCGCACCACATGGGCTACGAGGTGGCCGTGCTGTCGTCGGGAGACGAAAAGGCCGCGTTCGCGAAGCAGCTCGGCGCACGGCACTACATCAACACCAGGGCGGGGGACGCGGCCGCCGGGTTGGCCTCCCTCGGCGGCGCGGACCTCATCGTGCAGACGGCGCCGAGTCCCGACGCGGTGAGTTGCTTGATCGGCGGCCTGGCGCCCGCGGGGAAACTGCTGTGCTTGGCGGCTGTGGGCCCCGTCGAGGTCGATACCCGTCTCATGGTCTCCAAGGGGCTGAGCGTGCATGGGTGGCCGAGTGGGCATGCGCTTGACTGCGAGGAGGCCATCCGCTTCGCCGCCACGCACGGCATCGAGTGCATGGTGGAGAGGTATCCGCTTGCGCATGTGCAAAAGGCCGTCGAGAGCTTGCTTGCTGGGAAGCCGAGGTTTAGGAATGTGCTGACTATGTGATGTGCTTGGGTGTTGGGTGATTTGTTTTCGAGGCGTTCAATCCTGCGTGGGATAAACACAAGTAATACGTACCATGTGCCACCTGGATAGCAAGGTTAATGTTCAATATTTCATTCATCCTTGCTTCACATGCAGACGCAAAACGGATACACTCTGCGCTAGCCTAATATCATCCTGATATCATTTGTCTCTTCCGTCTACGTAATGTACATTTTCAGATGCTCACACCAAAAAAAAGGGGGGGAGGGGGGGGGAAATAAAAAAAAATAAAAAATAAAAAATAAAAAGAACAAACAAGTGGTATGAGTAAAAGTCCTCTCAACAGCTTCGGTGCCTGAAAGTGGTTCGAAACCTGCGAGCCCTATATTATCCAGCCTCGAAACAATGCCTCCATGCCACGCCCACTAGGCATCAACCTCTGCCACAAAAGCGTACCGCGGCAAGGCAGCCATTCTTTCTTCTGGGCTGAAATCTGCGTCGTCGTAGACCATCCTGCTCTTCTTGTCCTTCTCCCGCCTCGCCTTCTTGTCCCCGGCTTCTTCTGTCTCTTGAGCCTGTGGCGCTCTGACACCCGCCTCCGCCATACGGATCAACTGGTCTATATCGTCGCCCGGGGCACCTGCGATGCCTGGATGAGACCATTGCCCGGCCTGAGGTGGCCTTTGAGGTAAACCCGTCGCCCCAACAGGGTTGCTCGGAGGTCTCGCGGGATGAACTTCGGCGACGGGATATCCGTACGGTTGTTGGCCAGGGAAGACAGGTTGTGCCATCCCATGAGTCGGGTTGTTCTAGAGGTTTTCAAGTCTCATCAGTAGGCCATCCAACAGAACCTGAAGTAAAACACGCACACGCACACGCACACGCACACAGAATAACCCAAGGTGAAACAAAGAGAAGAGAGTTTTGCAACACGCACCACTTGTCCAGCCCGAGCCTCCCCCTCCCGCTGCGCACCATCTTGGCCCCCATTCACGATGCCCGCCTTTTTATTCGCCCTAAACCTCGCCAGCCGCTTCAGCAGCTCCTCCGCCGTCTCAATCTTGATCTTCTTCCTATGTGTCGCCTGTCCAGAAACCGGATTGCCCGTCGCGATGCGCCTGTCCTCCTGCGCCTGGTAAAAGTTCTGAATGATGCGATTGCGGTGCTGCTCCAACGCCTCCTGGGGGATACCCTCCATGCCAAAGATTTCCACCTCCAGCCCCTGGCGGTTCGGCAGCGCATTGTCGACTTGGCTGAGTGTTTCCTTGTGCACTTGGTTCAGGTGA
This sequence comes from Aciculosporium take MAFF-241224, assembly GCA_000222935.2. NCBI lineage: Eukaryota > Fungi > Ascomycota > Sordariomycetes > Hypocreales > Clavicipitaceae > Aciculosporium > Aciculosporium take. The sequence goes on from AFQZ01000452.1 coordinate 32,766, forward strand.
ACAGAGAGACCTGCGACAACCCTCGTTAGCACGCGACGCGACGCGAAAAGCCCAATTCACCCCGCATATATCTATGCCCATGAATAAATACTGGGTCCCGATCGGCCGTGTCAATTTACCTCCAGCTGTATTGAGTCGCCGCCCGCAGCGGTCGCACTTGAAGTGCTTCGCTTTCTGGTGGGAGATGAGGAGCTTCAGATCCTCAAAGTCACGCTCGCCTTGTCATCCATCCATCGTGGGTTAGCCTTCCATACTGGGCAGTTATTGATATTGGCAGACGTGGAGCTTACAGTAATAGCACCAGGGGCGCGAGAGCACCTCCTCGACATCGGGGTGCCCGTGTTTCTTTTTACCCATCTTGACGAACTAAAGCGGTTGATGTTGAGGGCTTTTCGCGCGGAAGAATGTGACTGCGCCCACTATCGAGAAGGCGTTTGAGAACGGCGCTGATGAGGTCGGGGTTTCTGGTTTCGAACGGCGCAAATTGGCAAGCTTTTCGGATCGTGTAGCCCGAATCCTGAAGTCTGTCTGTTGCTTGTGGTGCTGCGAAAGAGGACCCCCGCGTAGCGTACGCCCGGTTGAAGCACGGCTAATAGCGCGTCCGCCTGCCTTGACTGGGAACTTTATAGGTAAAGCTGCGAGGTTGGTCCGTGCGATATTTCCAACCCCCTGACCATGAAGGCGTCACAAAAACATAATGGCAAATGCTCTTCTTACTACACAGAAGGACGAAAAGGAATGACGGTGGAATAGACTAATATACGATGCCGTCGGCGTTGCGCTCTCGAATGATCGGATTCTAATTATGTACACTCTATACATAGTATTCAAGATATTTACGATACGTTCTTCCAGCGCGTACAACGAGGCTGGCGAGGATCGGCCAGCAATGCCCCAAATTCCGAATGTTTTCGTGTCCATCTATACATGCATATGGCCTGATTTTCATACATTTACGTCATAAAGAAAGGATTCTATCTCTTCATCACTTTTATATTTCATGCCGCCTAGCCAACCTCTCTTCCTCAGTCCTGAGAGGTCTGGTCGAACATGATCAGTGGCCATTGTGCAGGCTGCGGCATCATGGGCAGTTCTCCTCCGTTTTGAAGATTATTGTCTGTGATGCAGGGCGCCGTGACTTCGCTGCGCCCGCTGCCGCTGCCACCTAGACTCAACAGCGCATCGGCACTGTAGCGTGCCTGGCTGTCTGCAATGGCAGCAGTCCAGTTTTGCCATGACGTCCTCCACATGAGCTCGGAGGCCTCATGCTCATGTGCCAGAGGCTGACCGTAGCTGACCATGGCGTTCGGTTGAGAAGGAGCGACGGTTGGGTGGTCGGTCGATGAGGTGGTTGTATAATATAATGGTTGCTGGCCGGATGGATATGCCACCGTCTGGTGGTTCGCGTTTTGAGGTGGCCGTGCGTCGACGTAGGCAACAGATTGATAAGCGGGCTGGGAGGCGGACGAGTCATGTGCTTCATAGTATACCTTTGACGAGTCATTTACGTGAGAAGAGTTGACCGAGGACGTGTTCGGATGTTGCGAGTAGGAGGGTGCTTGATTGAGATGTTCTTGGTCTGAAATGGAATGCGGCAGTGTAGATGGGAGATGTTGTCGTTGTTCATGCTTGATGGCGAGACCTCCTTGCGATGAATGTTGATCACCCTTTCGGTCCATATCGTGCTGAATCCAAGCCATTGTTCGGTTGATGAGCTCTGCAATCTGCGTCGTCATGCCACTTCCACATCCTACCGATTTCAATAGTGGTTAGCCATTACGTTCAGCACGAACCCGGTAACAATCCATGGTGTCCCTTCACTACAGTCAACTTGCAACTTACCGAGCAGCAAACTCATCTCCTTGACAATAACCATCCAACGATCCATTTCATTACGCAGCTCTGCGACTTCCTTCGGGGTGATTTCAAACCGCCTCTCCCATTGAGGCACCAGCATGGACAAAATGGCCACACAGTAGATGGACATCTGGTACCAAATTGTGTCCAGCGCCTTCAACTTGTTCAATTGTTCCACAATCTTTAGATACTCTCGCGCCGCCTCCTCGCAGATCCTGGCGTTTTCTTTGATCATTTCCTGGTCGTCAGTCATGGCCAAGGATGGATGGCGCAGGTGCAGCCGGAATTCAAGGATGAAGCAGCGAGCGAGAAGCGGTCCGACCATCTCATGATCTTGCGCCTTGGTTGCACTCAGCCGCATGGATTCGGGGAGTTTGGATTCCCAGTTTTCGACCTGCGCCTCCAAGGCAGCGACGATGGGCTTGTAATTACCTTGATCTCGGCGAACGCTGAAGATGTTGCTATACATCTCCATCATGATTGGAAGCATTTTAAAGCCGCATAGGGCAAGTTCATAGGGGCAAGGAAGGCTTCGGGTTGTATCAACTCCGTCCTCTAACAGCAGTTCGTCGGCAATAGGTTCAGGAAAATCCACATCAAAATCTTGAACAGATATCGGGAGCGGGTAGCCTCTCTTGCCATTGATGGTGACGGCAACGGCCAAGATACACCAGAAAGCTCGCTTGCGAAGCTCGTTGTGCAAATTGGTCGGCTCGCAGGGATTCTTCGTCCTTCGATGCAACTTGAATTCGAGCGCCCGGTGCAGGGCCATGCCGGCTAACATCGAGCCGCACCCCGGTTTGGGGAAGGCTCTGGTGTGAGAGGCCATGAGGACAAGCGCCTGCAGTGCTTCGAAGCTCGAGGATGAATGAATCTCATACAGCTTGCTGAGGGCGAAATGATAGTGTTTGTTGGAAAGATCATTATAATCATTACGTTGTTCCAGTGACTGGCTGTTCCGGGCGACAAACTGGAATAGACTGTTAGAAAATACCATGTGCACCAGCACTAGCTCGCACACGGGCGGTTTGAAACCAGGTTCATCGTACAATCGTTCCAGCTAGACAATTTATCAGCCATGTCCTTTCCAGGCTCAAAGGGCAACCACATGTTTGCAAAATCTTACCAGTTTCATGAACGTCGGCTTATGCAAAACGGGCATGAAGGGTGCAATAGCATTAAAATAATACTCGACATACATGAAGGCATTCTGGCGAGTTGGTAGGTCAACTTGAACGGTCGGGTTTACTCCCATCGAAGAGCGGAGGAAGGCTTGAACAGACTTGTTGTACAGAGGCATGGACGGGTCCATATCGGCAGGCGACTCATCAATGTCCGGAGCATCGAATGAAGTCGTCTCGATCGTGGTTCCCAGTAAAGTGAGTGTTGCTCCTTTCAAGGAGCTCAGCGTTGCATCGTCGCCTACAACGCCCCAAATAGTTTCCTCGGGTCTGGACCGCCACTCGTTTCGCGGAATCCTTTGTTTGATAATGGTATTGCCCGTCTTTGGCGAGAAAGTGTTCTTTATGTACAGAGAGCCATATCGTGACCAGCATTCTGCTGGTGACGAGCCCTCGGTGGCGTCAGCGGTATCGCTATTGGCAACCTCCGAGGGAGATTGAGCCGACGCTGCGCCCTGTTCCCATGGCTTGACTTCCACGCCTTTCTCGGCACATAGCCGCTCCAGGTCTCGAATGCGCGAGATCATGCTGTTCTTCTCCCTCTCTAGCTGCTGCATGTACCCTCTGCGCTCTGTCCGTCCAGTGACACGGTCCGTGACAAAACACTCCAGGTTCAGGTTTATACAATGTGAGCAACCTTCGGGCAGCGCATCGCACCGGATCTTTCTCACCTTGCACCGATCACAGGCCTGTCCGGTGCGTGAATACGACTGGAGCCGGTTCTTAACAACAGAAGAAAAATCCTCGGGGCCGCGATCTGCTCGGGCCAACTTGATCTTGCCAGAACTGGGGGGGTGGGCATCGTCGTCGCTGGCTCCGCCGCCATCGGCTGAACGCTTGGCTGGTCTGGAAGGCATCGTGACCTTTGGCTTTGCCGTCCGCGGCGAGGTACTTGTCGGCGACGACGACGCCGGTGAAACGGAGAAGGTGCCAGCTGGGCTGGAATTGGAGCTGTTTGCCAGCCACGCCGGCGGCCGCACTGCAGTGTCGATAGTTATTGGCTCCGGCAAGCAAGACGGCGGCAGAGCAACGGGGAGAGACGAGGTCAGGGACGACGAGAGAGGGCCGGTATTGGGATGAAATGATGTTGAAGTCGCGGTGTCGAGGCCCGCCACAGGCGGCTGTCTTGCAGTGAAGCTATATCGGTAGCTGGAAGAGCTTCCTGGGCTGGACTCAGAGGGGCGCGGAGGTCGAGATGCAGTCGGCGACCTGGGACCGGGAGGCTCTGGGATCCATGTGAAGTCAAAGGCGGACCTTGGAGACGAGAACAGAGAGCCATGAGCAAAGTTGCATGTCGTCGAGACCAGGCTCAAGTCAAGAGGATTGGACGACCTGGTTGGCTGTGGAATCTGGACACGGAGCTGGCGTTGTGCGGAGTCCATCACGACCATTGGTTGCAGCTCGCAACAGCCAGTGCCCACACTCGTCAACGATCACCACGTTTGCGTTGGGGGTGGTACGGCCGGGCCGGGTGGGTCCTGGGCGGGTTGCACGGCGGCAGCTGGTGCTGGGAAGCAAGAGCAAACTGGGAAGTGACAGGGTTCAAGGTCGCGCAGCGGGGCAGGCGGCTGGAGCTGCTGATGCGTGTGGCCTGGTGGTAGCTGCGGTGCTGCGCTGCGCTGGGTGGACGGCCGGGCCAGTCAACAGCCAGAAAACGGTCAATCTCTGGCTGAGATGGCAGGATTCAATCAATCAATCCGTTGACCTTTGGGCGAGGGGGCGTGCACCGCCTTGCGAGGGGCCCTTGCAGGCCCGGCAGGTCCAGGATCGTCAGCCTATAGCAGCTGCAGGAGCCTGGCCCTACGGATGTTTAGATGGATGGCTGTCGCGAGCAGGGGTCGTCAGGGATTGAGCATGGGGAGGGGGCCCCCAAAAGAGTACTGTTGTGTGCGTGCTGATGTACGTACTGTATGTAGGATCCGGGTTCGGCTGATTTGGAAATTGAACGACGCAGGCTTTTGCTGCTGGCTTGTTGACGAGCTGGCGCCTGGTCCGGCGAAAGCCTCAATTTCAAGCGTATCGGCTTTGTTCCTGGTTCTTAATACTGCAAGCCTCTCGACTGAACGAAGGGTGCTTGATGCGCAAATTGGCTCTCCCAGCTCCAATCTGCAAAGCACTTGACGATGGTCGAGCGTATTAGACGGCTTTCTGGGCGCATGCAATCAAAAAATGCAGCGGTGAAATTTACGATGCGAGTTGAGGGGAAGGACAAGAGAAGGAAGAAGAAGAAGAGGGAAAAAAGAAAAAGGGAAAAAGAAAGGGG
>AFQZ01000451.1:0-38191 GCA_000222935.2 Aciculosporium take MAFF-241224
AAAAAAAAGTTATAAGCGCAGTTGAAGATAATAAATCTTTACAAATACTTACAACATTTTCTTTAAAAGGTTTCACTGGGGCTTTAGGGTTTTTATATAAAATCTCTACAGCTTTATCATAAAGTAACAAGCATTGGTGTATAATAATATTAACTAAGATCGGCTCATCCTTTATCTACAACTCTAAAGAGATTTTCCTTTATTCATATTAGCTTTAATTTTTTTTTTATTTGATTTAAACCTTCAACGGTTAAATGTTTTCTATCTTTCATCAGTAAAGCAACTCGACAAAAATCACCGAAATCTTGAGACTTAACACCAATAATACGATATTTTTCAAAAAAAGGTATAATCTTTTCAGTTAAATCTGAATACTTTACTACATAATAATCGGGAACATTTCTAGTTTTAACTCTATAAAGATTACCACAACCTAAGTAACTAACGATACTTCTCATCAATTCCTCATCTGTGTTGAGTTACTTGAAATTTTAATTTAACCAGATATCCAACTGAAACCTCCTTAGATTTAATCGTATGAATGAAAAAACAACCTTCAGCGGAAGTAAACCCTGCTAATCTTTGAGGGTCTCTAATATGTTGATCTACAATTAAAGGTCTCTTTATAGAAAGAGTATCAGGGAAAGCAACTTTTAATTCATGTGATATACCTCTATTTAGACTAGCACGATTATTTATAATTGCTTTTAACCCTACCAACACTAAGTGTTCCTTTCGTTCTATAATATTAAATATCTCACGTCAAAGTATAAAATCCTCATGTTTTTGAGTTATTAACGGATATTGCTCCAAATGATTTATAAGAATCAACAATCCTTTTACGGATCATAGACGAAATCGTACACCATCAGACCCGTTGGAAGCAATCTCTCCTACTCCTAAGTAGCTTTTAATAGCTTTCAATACCTTTAGGTCTTTTTTACGTAAACTAATCTTAAATGAGACTAGGACAGTTCATCCGATACGGTACGATGAAGATTTAATGATTTGAACTCCAAACGAACCCTCTCCGTCTATGAAACCCATTATTCACTCAGGAGATAATGGTAGAGTAAAGGCAGGTGAACTTAAATAACTCTAGAATTTGCGAATTCTTGAACTTTTAGCTCCGAAACCTAAAAAGTTCATATTATTAATTACGTCCAAAGATGTATGATAATATTTTTTAAGGGAAAAACGGTTATTCTTTTGACCTACAGCATTTGGCCCTAATCTTCTTTGCATACTAGCCATAGTTTTTCTTTCAGCTACAGTTACATATGCAACTACTAATAACGCTGGCAGCATTAATAATAGATTTTCAATAATTGAAATAACAGTTGTAGGTAAATTCATTTTTATTTTTGTGCTATTTAATAGAGCTAACTTAAGCTATAAAATGCTAGTTAATATTCCTTTTATATTATAAAAAAATTAATAGTATATTACTAATATATTAAACTTTAAATAACCTAGAAGCAAAAATAGCTAATATTTAAAGAGCAATCTTTAATTAGTCAACTATTTATTATTAAGGAAATATACCTCATCTTAGAGTCGAACTAAGGTCCTGATATTAGAAGTATCATGCTCTACCATTGAGCTAATGAGGCTTGAAATACTACTAAATTTAGTAATATTTCAAAAACTTTATTATTTTAATAGTCTATTCTTGAACTTTTATTACGTAGGTTGGGAGCGAAGCAGCTTACCCGGCAGGGGGGGGGGGGGCTAAATAAAAAACTTATTTATATAATTAATATATATAGCAAATATCTTAAAAATTACAGCGTAAGCTATGAATCAATTAAAAAAAAAATTAAGAAAAATCATAATTACTAGAACTATTCAATAATAATGATTTTAATCAATTTAAGGCTTTTTGTTATTTGATAATTTGTTTTCTATAAAAAATATAAATATGGTTTAATTATTAATAAAGTATCTAAATAGTTTAAAACGTCTTGAGTTGTATACAAATCATTATCTCCACTTTCAATATTAGATTTTCCCTAATTTTTTTTTTTGGATCTTCATATAAACAGGATTTATATAATTATCTAAAAACATTAATATAAATGTTAATATCAATATACTAAATATAAATAAACTTTTTATGCCTAGCTGAAAAAATATTCTAAATTTTCATATTGTGCTTTTTTTCCGTAGTCGCTTTAGCTTACGCAGCTTAAAAAAAAGCAAGCTAAAACTACGTGTATTCAAATACCATATTTAAGGGTTTATACTCTATCTTACCTATTAATATAACAATCTTAAAATAATACTATAATATTATTTGTAGATTGTAAAGGTAAACTTACAAATGCGTGAGGTTTAGGTGGGCTTGATAATCCTCATTCTAAACTACTGTAACTTCTGTTTAAGTTAGCTTGTAAGATATCAGTATAGAACCCTGGAGTTAATCAAGGGTTTCTACTTGCCACTTTACCTTCTACTAATTGGTTATAGACTAAGTATAAGAATAATCATGCAGCTACTACACTTACGATTGATCCAAGACTACTTATTAAATTTCAACCAGCGAATGCATCAGGATAGTCTCCTATTCTTCTAGGCATTCCTTGTAATCCTAAGAAATGTTGCGATTTTTAATAGGCGTACGCATTATATTAATTAGATTTTATCTTTATAACTATATATTTTACCATTGTAAGAATTTCCTTTTTCAATTAAACTTTTTAATGTATAAAATTTAACTTTAGCATATTTTAAAGCTTTTGATATACCATGGATTTTAGCTAAAGTTTCTTTAGTATTACTATCAAATACATAAATTGTTTTTCTGAAGGAAACATCCTTAGATATTAGTAAAAATTCCTCAAATTCTCCTTTAGCTATAGCAGCTCTGGCTACTTTTCCATCTATTTGGAAATATCTAGCCATTTCTCTACCAGACTTAAATTCCGCTACTACTTCGTTATCTTGGTTGTAGACAATAACATGTTTACGGAGTTGACTATTCCCTACCGGTTTTTCTCTGTATTCAGCAAAATCTTCTTCAATTAAATATTCAAAAGATATAATAAGATTTGCGGCTCCGCTCTTAAAAATATATTTATTATTAATATAATATAATAAAGTACTATGACTTATTTGTAATCCTTTTAAAGCTCTATTGATTGAAGAATAAACAATAGGATGTCCTTGCTGCTGCCGCTGCGAAGCTGCAGCTGCACGGGGTGAAGTAATATCATATGCAAAAACTAAAAAGCAAAAATATTTATTATTTGCATCTTCAGGTTTGTAATTTAAACTATTAGCTATTTTAAAAGTTTTAAGGAATACATTAATTCTATTATATCCTTCGGAATCTACAGTAAATAATGATAATAATTTCTCAATAGTTGTAATAGCATTATCTAAATTATTACCTCACTGAGGGTTTATCCGAGGAATAACCTTTAAATTGTTATTAATAGTTGGTTTAAATTTTATTATTGCATATTGTTCATATACTAAAGAAGTTTGAGGTGCAGTAATGTATATAAACTCTAAACTTCAATCTAAAGCTGAAGTTTTAGATATTTCTAATTCTGAAGATGAATGAGGTTTTCGTAAACCTTTAGTTAATTTACTATATTCCTCCATTCTTCTAGCTAAATTAATCGAACTACCTATATAAAAAGAGTTAGGATCATTTTTATTTGCTAATTTATAAACTCCTGAAACTCCTAAATATTTGAACTTAATTTCTTGACACCCTTGCTCGAGAGAATCAAATTTAATAGATTCATTATTCTCCAGATTATCAGGATTAAGTTTATTTCTCAGCTCGGTATAGTCTGAACTGGTAGAGTAAAAACGCTTAGCTAAGCTTAATCTTTGTATTTTAGGACTCAAGTTATATGAACTAGATGAGAAAGATTTAGGAAAATCTAGTCAAGATAAAATAATGCTTATTTGTCACTATTTTATTTAGATCATATCACTATCCTTATTTAATTTATTAAATCGAGGATACTTGGCGTTTGATCGTTGAAGCTACTTTCTTTAAAGAAAGATTGCCTGCTGATTAGATGTAAAAAGATTTATACTCCTTAATATCCTTCCAGCAATTTGCCAAGTTTTATGGAAAAATATTTCCATTGTTACTCTACATAATTTCTAATGTAGGCCCCCAATCTTTCTAAGAGGGAAGAATGTTAAATTAACCCCTATGAATAATAATCAGAATTGTATTTTAGCTAATATTAAGTTATAATTTAATCCTAGCATTTTAGGTATTCAAAAGTATCATCCTGCGAACATTGCGAATACTGCACCCATACTTAATACATAATGAAAATGAGCAACTACGTAGTAAGTCAGATAAGTAGCTCAAATCTTTACATACAACACTGCTCACGCAGTGGATCGGACTATAACTTATCTAATTATTTAACTTAATAAACTTTCGATTGTCACGTTTAGTCTCTACGGATCCTACTTGACAATAAATTATGATATTTATTTACTTAGGTTTCCACGGTATTACCTTACATGGGAGGTACATTACCCCTGCTTCATATATACGCTTGCCCTAGCTAGCGCGGCGGATTATATATTCAGCTAGCGAGTCCTGACCAATCCTTCTATTTTCCGCATTAAAAAAACACATAAGGCTTCACCGTTAGCAAAATTAATATAATAATTTTACCGAAAAACGTATGGAATTTTTCATGGTGACATGACGACATAACACTTACTAAAGAATTTTTTTGAATTTTTTTAAAGACTCTAACTTTTCACCTAATAAAGGATACTTTGTACAATGTCCCACTATTTTAGCTAATACCTCTTTCTTGTATACCTCTAAAAAATAGAAGTTATCATAAGGGTTACGTACTTTATTTGATGCTTCAAAATACTGTTTTATAGCCTCTATTAAATAAAGGTCGTCATTTTGTCCTATTGAGAAAGAATGTGCTTCCGATTTACGAATAGAAAAACAACCTTCCCCTTCTATAAACCCCGATAATCAAGCTTTAAAGTAAGTAGGTGCCTTAAAATTAATATTAGCGTTTATAATAGCGAATTGCTCTTTAAATTTAGTATTTCTTGTGGATAAGTATTTTTCTACTGAAGTTTCAGTTAAACATGTTTTTAAGAATACAAGTTGACAGATTTTTTTTGAAGTTAAAAGAGGATAAGTATCAAATATTTTTATTATTTCTATAATTTCTTCCTTTTTATTTACAACTCAAATAACATCAGCCTCTTTCCCGGTAATCCTAACAGTTCCACCTACTACTTTAGCAATCTCAACTAACATATTATAATTAGATTTAAGGTTAGATAATTTAATAACTAATCTGTATTGTAAGGACTGTTTACGTCAATGGTTTACTTGAATACTTCCATCTCCGTCCATTAGCCCTACTCAAAACATTTTTATATATTCTTTATAGTTATTATTATCAGCCCAAGGGTGAGAGGGAGATAAACCGTCATAATTGCAATTAATATTAAGACTAGTCTTTGTCTTATAAGATACTGTCTTGATCGCAGCAAATAAACTAAACTTTAGTATACTTAATTCTAAAATTCAAATAGTATCATGGAATGCGATATCTAATGAAGCGTTAGCTAATACAACACCACTTACGAATAATAAGGTTTACTTATTTAATCTCTCAAAGCTAAAAATATAAGCTTTATAAGGAGCATTTATTTCTGCATACTTTTTAATTGTACTATGATTAATATTTAAAGCTTTTTGAGCGTCAGTAACTCCATCATATTTAGATAGAAAATTCATATTAATATCATACACAAATACTGCTCTTTTAATGTGGCTATTCTTAGTAATATTGTCTATTAAAATTTGACTTTCATAAGATTCTCAATCCTTAATTTGAGGGCTATCCTCAATATTATAAGGTATATTGCTGAAATATCACTCACCTCTAAATAAACTTTGGGTTTTTATATTACTAACAATAGTAGAATGGTTAGAATTTATCCTATTAGCTATAGTTGATACCGAAGGAAAAATAACTAATAATTCTTTTAAAGAATTATAAATATAAACTGGGTAAGCTGAATTAGCTTCTATCATTCTTCTTTTACTTTCAATAGAATGACTTTTGTTATAAAAAGGATTATTTTCACCAGTTAAAGCTCTAGCTATTAGTCCTTTAGTTTCTTCATTATGAGTTCTATTTTTAGCTAATTTAGATAATAATTGTTTCGTCTCTTCTGTATGTTTATAACCTAAAGAAGAATAACCTTGTTTTAATATATTATAATGAGGTAAAACAGATGTTATATAAAATGTTTCTCTAACAGTTAATATATCTACACTAACAAGCTCTAAAATTTGTAAACTGAAATTTGATTGACCATATTTAAGTAAAGCTTTTACTATAGGCATGTTCATATTCTGTTTACTTTTTAAAAAAGCAGTATTAAGGTAATTTTTCATTCTAGTGGTTAAATGTGCAGAACTACCTATATAAGTATGACCATTTATATTATTTATAAAAAGATAGATACCTGATTGATTTTTTTGTTCTTTTAATATACGGCTTTTATCTTCTTTAAAGTTATTGTATATATAGATAGAATCTATGTTTTTTATGTTATCTTCTATATTATTACTAGAAGTTGAATACTGACGAATAATAGTTTTATTATAATTAATACTATTATTATATAAATAAGTTAACGCATTCTTATTTCACGGACTATATCTTCTCATATAATGTATATGAGGATCACGTGTAGTCTCTGAGGAACCTACTAAGATATTAAATATCCTTTGGTTTCCTGCTGATTGTTCAAAACTATACATTGTCACTGAATTTAGAATAAATCCTAGTAGCATAGTTATTAGAAGTTCCCAGCATATAGTGATCTTTAAAGGGAGAGCTAAGTGGTTTATTAACCCTCCGATTGTGAACATGAATACAAATCCTAATGAAAATAACATTGAAGGTGTCATTTTAATGGATCCTCCGTAACATGTAGCTAATCATGAAAATATTTTTATTCCAGTAGGTACTGCTATTATTAATGTAGCGGCAGTGAAGTAGGCTCTTGTATCAACATCTAATCCTACTGTATACATGTGATGCAAAATCGTTAATAAATATTTTTCTATTTACCCATACAAAATTGTATGCTTCTTTCACAAGAAGTGTCGGACTATATCTTCATCTTTAAGCTTTTCCTGTTTTATTTGTCATACTATTATTTAAATTAATTTGTTTTTGAAGAGTTCTTATTTGTGATAATCCTTCATGAGTTAAATGTAATTTATTTGACACTTGATTATGAATAGTTAATCATTTTTCAAAAGAAAAAGTTTTTTTAGTTTGTAATGGAAACATTTTAAAGTAGGCTGTTACAAGATTCAAGGCTTTAAATCCAGTAATAGTAAAACGATAAACATTGTCTGTTCCAGATCTTAAGGATACCTTACCAAATCCAAATAATTCATATACTTTATTTAGTATAATATTATCTTTTTGGTCTAATATATAACGCATTTTTATTACATAACCTAATGTATATCTTGAATTTATTGTAACAGATACATTAAAACACCCTTCAGCATCTGTGAACCCTGATAGTCAGCTATCCTTTAAAGTAATTGAAACAGGAGTATTATTAAACTTTATAATACTAGAGCCAAAACGATTATTTAAAGCATTAACTCATAGAGCTAATTGTTCAATTCTATGGTTTTGAGCTAAATTCCCGTTAAATAAAAAAGCTAATAGTAAAATATGTGGAGGGCTATCTACCATTCATCTATAAAAATCATTATTTTTACCTCTTTTCCCCTGAGGAAAATGTTTAACTATACCTATCTTAAGTTTAAATTGTATTTTGTATAGTATATCACTTTCTTTTTGAGTAAGAACAAAACGAACTCTTTTACCTTTATCATAAGTTTGAATAGCCCCATCTCCTTCTGCAAATCCAATAAATCAAGTTAATCATTCATGAGTTAGATGGTCACTGTTTTTAAATAATGTATTATAATAAGCACGAAAAGGGGAAAAATTAAAAGATGTTTCGCGTGTAGTCTCTGAGACGCTCTGTTTGTCATCCTTTAAATACAGGGACAGATTGTCTGCTGATTGAGTATAACTAATTAGATTTTTACCATGCAAGGTACTAATTAGTACTAAACTGTTCCAGCATATAGCGAAATTAATTATATTCCTTATATCACTATAAGGTGAAGCCATCTTTAATTGACTTCACACGATAAATCCTAAGATTCCAATAGATAACATAGCGTAGACCATTCCGATGTAACCGAATATAGGTTTGCTTGAGTTAGATGAGATAGTTGTACTTATTATACCGAATCCCGGTATAATTAAGATATAAACCTCTGGATGACCGAAGAATCAGAAAAGATGTTGATATAGGATAGGATCTCCTCCTCCTGCTACTTCGAAGAATGAAGTATTAAAGTTTCTGTCTGTTAATATCATGGTTATACCACCTGCTAACACAGGTAATGAAAATAATAATAATACAGCTGTTATTACTACAGCTCACCCGAATAATGCTAATTTGTGTAATTTTATACCTGGTGTTCTCATGTTAGCTATAGTAGTTATGAAATTTATAGCTCCAAGTAAAGAGCTTACTCCAGATAAGTGTAAGGCGAATATCGCTAAGTCAACACTAGGTCCACTGTGGCTTTGTAGTCCAGATAAAGGAGGGTAAAGAGTTCATCCTGTACCTGCTCCACCCTCTATACATGCAGAGAATATTAATAACATTAAACTAGGAGGTAATAATCAGAAACTTATATTATTTAATCTAGGGAATCTTTTACAATGGTAGTTTCCTACCACCACGGACTATGTCTTCACCCTTATTAAATATAATAAGGGGCTTCGCGTGTAGTCTCTGAGGATCCTACTCATAATTGAAATTATTTTGGTTTCCTGCATATTCTTCCCATGTATACATAAGTGTTACGACTAATTCAGTTATTTGCACAACTTTATGAGTTTCTAAACTCCAATTAGGTGTCTATGTATCTGTTGATAGGAAAATTAATTCCATGTTCGAGAGATTCTATGAATATAGCGAAGTAATAATTAAAAAGTTTACACTCTTTAACGGCATTCCCCTATTTAGGGTAATATAATAATAACAAAATAATACAAAATAATAACAAATGTAAATTTAAGCTGAGAGTTTATTTAAATGATCTCAATTAAAATAAGTTCTATTTCTATTCATACTATCTCTAACAGAATCAGTTTTAGTTAAACCTTCTTCTGTATAATGTTTGTTTTCAAGCATTAATAACACAATTTCTCTTCAATCTCTATAATCTAAATATTTACTTGAGAATAAAGGATATTTATCTAAATAGTTTACCAAAATTTCCGTAGAATATTTACTTGATGCTGTAAGAGTGTAATACTCATTACTAGTGGATTTCTGAGTCCTAGTCAATAAACTGCAATTAAGAAATTTAGTAATAGTTGTTAAAATATCTAAATAACTGTTACCAGTTACAGGATCTAACATTCTCTGTTCAATTCTTAATCTACAAGATATTTTTCTTTTTTTTGCATTATTTTCTACTTTAGTATGTTGTACAGAAAAACTTCCGTCTGAATCAATAAATCCACTTAATCAACTATCATTAGCCAAAGGGCTCTCTTTTAAAGGTAACTTATCTATCTTAGTACTATGATGTTTATTTAATCAATCAATCAATTTATACAATTGCTGTATCTTAGGTGTTCTTAATTCACCATTAATTAAGTAAACTATTTTCTTTAAACCTATAACAGGTGAAACTACTAATACACAAGCATTATCTTTAAGTTTATATCTAATGAAACCTGATTCTATAATATCTAGTAGTTTTTTGGCTAAAGGTTCATTTTTTAAACTAAAAGTTATACAAAATCTTGGGTTATGTTTCTTTTTATTCCCCGCCTCAGGATTTTGTATTCAAATATGACCATCACCTTCAAATAAACCGGCTAAATATGAATTAAATTTATTATTTTTTACATTTGTACTAAAATTTCTTATGTTTATTATATTCCCAAGGATGATCTTTTTGTTTGCCATATCCGGACCACCTACCATTAAAGGCATTAAGAAATTCATTTTATTGTAATCGTTAAATTACATTTGGACTATCTCTTCATCCTTTACAGCAAATGCAATAAAGGGGTATAACGTATAGTCTCTGAGGATCCTACCATCACCATCACTTAATAGTCCTAAGGCTCGTTCAATTCAGATTTTGTTGTAACAATAAGCGCTTAGGCGCAATGTTGTTGTTTTGTTTCCTGCGGATTATCCATATTTATTTTTATTAGTTTTAAGTATCATGTACATTTAATTACTAATTAGTACTATAAACCTTGTTAGTGTGACCCTATTCCTTCTACCAAGCAGCAAGAGTCGTATGGTACACTTTTAAGGATAAACTTTCATAATTACTATAATAAAACTTTAGGAACTTCCCGTCATTTAGTTATATTTTTTATGATAATATTACTATTATCTTCGGCAATTTCTATTTTTTGTACAATGCAAAACTTTTAAACAAGAGTATTTAAATGAGAAAAATCCAAATTTTTACGTTTATTATTAAATTGACATTTAACTCTTTGAATCTCCAATATATTTTCAGGCGTTAAAGGTTTACCCTCACGCAATCTAATTTGTTCTACTACATATTTTCAATCCCTATAAGCTAAATATTTTGAAGAATACAAAGGATAACGTTCAAAATATTCTAGAACTTTTTTATGACTTTCTAAATTATGTGATATAACCGTATAAGCATAAAAAATTTTTTCATTTTGCTCTCTAGATCGAGAATATAAATTAACACCAAGGTATCTAGCTATATCACTTAATATCTTGAAATAGCTAATACCCCCTTGTTCAACTGAAGCTTCTCTATGGTAATTTTGTCTTAATTCAATGCGAAAAAATACCTGCACTCTTTTAGAAGTAATTGCACCTTTTTTCTTTCTATCTGTTAAATTAATACTAAAATTTGCATCACCATCAGAAAACCCAGCTAATCAAGCATTACTATCTACAGGCGATAAATCTAAACCTAAGGGTTCAATATTAGTACCCTTATTATTATTATATCAATTTATTGCCCGGTGTAATGCCTCTATTTTAGGTGTTCGCAATTTTCCATTAATAATTTGGATGATCTTTATCACATCATCTATATTCTGAATCTGTCATATAACACATCCTTGCTTTTCTTTTTTATACATTTTTCCTACTTCAAAAACAGATATTAATTTTTCAACTAAGGGAATATCATTTAAACTAAAAACTATTAATATTTTGGGCAAATATCTTTTTGCATTAGAGTTTATATCATGTACAGCAAACGAACCATCCGCTTCTATTAAGCCTGCTAGATAGTGTCCATACTTATTCCGTAAAAATTCGAATTTATTTTCTTTAGGTAATGATGTAAAAGTTTGTATATGCACTTTGATTTTACCGAATCCTCCTATTAAGGCTGGCATACGTTTACTCATAGACTTTCGAATATGAACGGACTATATCTTTATCTTTAAATATTAAATAATATTTACTAAGATATTTCACGTGTAGTCTCTGAGGATCCTACTTGATAATTCTATTATCGTTGGTTTCCTGCTGATTGCCCAATCCATTAAGATGTTACTGTATTCCACTGCTAACTTTTAGCTTGCGGTACTAGATTTAAAGGCTCTAAGGGGATTCCAGCATATAGTGAAAATAAAATAAGATATTTCTACCTTACCCGGCCATGCCTAATCTATTTAATCTTTATATGTAAATTTTCATTTTCCTCTGTAATAACCAGATCTCTTACCTTTTAAGTATTCTCTGATAGTTTCCCGATCACCTTTTAGATGATTAGCTAAACTTGTTAAAGATGAAAATAATAAGTTCTTACTTGAATCATCTTTAAATTCAGCTAATATACTAATAGACGCCGGGTGTTTAACTAAATAAACTTTACGTTTTTCAATAATTAATTCCTTTATTTGATTTAAAGTTAAGAAATTTATACCTTCAGACTCTTCTATTTGATCTATAGATAAGAAGAAAGTATCTAAATATATTGCACCTTCATTTAAACAATTATTTAAAGTTTTATGGTGAATATTAATTGAATCATACATATGTTGTTTTGATTCAAATATATATAACAAAGTAAAATCTTCTACATTGTAAATATATACAGGAGTACCTCTTTGTTTACGCAATCTATCTCTTATTTCTTGACCCGTGGGCTCAAGATAACCTGAGCTTTTTGCTATTAAATCTACATTTAAACTCGGCTTTAAAGTATCAATAAAATGTTGTTCTAAACATACAACTTCTTCTAAACTTGAATTTTCATTCATTATATAGATAGACAGATTTGTATCTTGAAATCCATGTTTATTAAAATAACGTAATACTCTACGAGCTTTAGTATTAAGAATAGAAGCCATAAAATAAGAGCTTATTCTGTTATATAAATTAATAGAATGACCTACATATTTCTGATTATTGCTTTCTCAAATGTATACTCCTTTTTGGTTTTTAGTTACTTTTAATACAAGATTTCTATTGTTAAAAGGATTTTCTATATATACTTTAGTATATTTAGGTATTTGATTATCATCATCATTATTTCTATTAGATTTGTTATTATTACTATTTGTAATAATAATAGAGTTAGACTGGTTATTACATAATGTTAAATTAGTTGCTAGCTTTCAGCTGCAAAAATTAAGATTAAATAGTCTTCATTTGTCGACCATGAAGAATATCATCAACAATGCGTGAGCTGTAACGATACTATTGTATAATTGATTATTTGATATAAATTGAACACCAGGTCCACTTAATTCTAATCTTATGTGAAATGGGCAAGTTCCTCTATTTTTTTTCTTCTGAGTAAACTTACCTTTTCCCAAACCGTACGTGATAATTTCTTATCATACGGCTTTCCGAATATTCTATATTAATGTATATCTAGTTTTTATTTTGTCCTGTTTCGATTTATTCGATTTAGAGTCGCTAATCTATGTGTCTCCATGTGACATGATCTACATAGTGGGATTTGCTTTCTTCTGGCTGAGACCATTAATCTGTCTACTTCAGATAGTTTAGGATTAAGATCGGCCATTTTACGTACGTGGTGCATTTCAACTTGCGTTGAGGAGTTACACTTACTACAAACCAGGCCATCAAGACTCGCTTTAGACAAACCTGAGGCATAAAGCGCTCTCAAGTCTGTTTTAACTCTGTCACCTTTGAAATCTCAGGGATTCATTTTGTATTTTGGTTTAAAGAATTCGTGATTATCTGACCCTTTTAGATCTTGTCCAAATTTGCTCAGAACCTTCAAAGAAGATCCTAATTTGAATTTGGCTGCGAGAAGTTGAGTACAAGACGATTTTAATACTCATTCAAGAGAAGCTGCCAGATTACCGAAGTTATTTGCGAAACTGTAATAGTTCAGATATCCCCTTAGTACACTGTTATACAAAAGTATGATTGCGTCCTTGTCTTGATGGTATCTTAGTAATCTTGGTATGCTTCTTCTCTTTACAATTGATCAGAATCCTGCGGCTTCCAACTTCTTATATATTCTATCTAAAGGAGCCGTCATTATTAGTTGGCTTACACTTCTTATTTTCTGTCCTTTCGTACCTCTACTGAAATACGTGTGGTTAGATATACTTATCTCGGTACCTAAAAACAACGCTTTATCTTCAGTCGGTCTGGTTACTAGTGTTTTCTCCTGACTTAAATCCAATTTCAGATTGGTTTTCAGATGGTCCCTTATAAGATTAAGAATTCTAAGTGTATCACTTCTAGATCCTCTGACCGCTATAATTCAGTCATCTGCATATCTAACATAATAGAGGCGACGGAAATTATGGTCGTTCGGTATTCTAGCTTTAATTTTCTGCATGTCTTTAAGAAGCCTTAAGGCTTCTATATTGTCCATGTTTTTTAGGGCTTTCTGTCTTAGGTAATCTAAATGTTTGTACTCTGGACTAACTTTGGCTCTCACACCCTTATCAAACCCTATTTTCAATTCATTGACAAACTTATCTAATTCATTAAGGTATATGTTGGACAGAAGTGGGCTTATTATGGATCCCTGGGGGGTACCTATATTGGATAGTTTTGTTCTGTTGAACTCCACATATCCAGCCTTTAATGTCTTCCATATTAATCTTATGAATCTTTCATCGTTTATTCTACGTTTTATTAATTCTATAAGAAGTGAAAGATCAAAGCTGTCAAAGCATTTAGATATATCTCCTTCAATGAAGAAGGATGCCCCACCAAATAGAGTTTTTACCTGTCTAAGCGCCGTGTGGCAACTACGATTAGGTCTGAATCCATGACTATTATCAGAGAATGTAGGTTCAAAAATGGCCTCTAATATCATTCTCATTACTTCCTGTACAATTTTGTCCCTTGGTGGCGCTATAGTCAAAGGTCTTGTTTTACCATTACTTTTAGGTATATGCGTTCTACGTCCAGGTTTAAATTGAAACGATTCGTCCTTCATAGCTTTAATTATTTCTAGGAATACTTCCTTGGAAATACCATCTAGAGTTACTTCATCGATACCAGGTGTCATGTTACCTGGATTGGATTTCAACTTTCGGTATGCGATTTCATATAGCTTCATGTTGAACATTAACGCGTATATATCACTAACTTTAAAGTCGTTTTTATGGCGGTCACAGATATCTATTAATTTAGCTAGTTTCCTTGGGAGTTCTATTGGCCGGATCCCGGACCCTTCCCTTGTAACTTCGCTAGAGAACATTCTGGCCCCCTTCAGTATTTTACCTACTATGGGGCCTCCGTCACCATAGGTTAATGAAGACTTAACCCTTAGGTGATCCCGTAGTTCCAATTTTGTGTCGATAGTTCCCTTAGGTTCTCCTTCCTCTCTTTTATTACTCCGCGTAATCCGAGCTATATCACATTCCATTATTCTTCGTACTAACATAAGTATAATTGATATATAATGCCGATATCTGGTATGCATTAACCCTTCTCGTGAGGTGCTCTTGAGATAGAGTTCAAGTAGTATGACCTTAACCATAGGAACGACAGCTCGCTCAGGATCCATTACCTGAATTCACTTACTCTGAGCTTTTAGCAAGTATGCTATGTTCATTGGACACCTTTCGATGCCAACTAAACTTGATGCTGTCACTATATGAAATGAATAGCGGCTGAATAATTCAGCGAACACAAAACTAGCGCAACGGCGCACTAGTACAGAGAAAGCAGTACCTAATAATCCTGAGAATAAAGCAAATATTAGATATAATGTACCTATATCTTTAGCGTTAGTTGAATTAAATCATCTTTCCATACCTATTGATATTTCTGATCTTAATTTTAGGTTCATAGTACCTTCTAATTTCAAAATTGCGAAGCAATAAAGTATAGTTTTAAATATAATATTATTAATTGTTAATAATGGAATGAACGAGTAAATCCTATCTAAATTTATGTATAATTCTAGATTTAATAAAATTATTTGATCTTTATTAAATAATAAAATTATATTATACTCTCTCTTAATACTTTTAATTAAATAGCCGATTAAATAGACTTTATTTTAAATTTATAGGCTAACATCTAAAGTAAGTTACAAATAAGATTTATATATTCTATATTCTAAATATAGTAAATTATTTAATAATATAAGTATTAATAAAGATTTTTATATTTAAGTTTTATCATCGCTCATCAGCCTAGCTTACTTACCTATACTAGACTACACGAAAATAAGATTATGGAGGAATTGAACCTCGATCTAATGATTTGCAATCATAGTGTAAATCCGTTTACAGCATAATCTTTTTATAGTAAAGATTACCATAAATTTGTATAAATATTCTATATTTCTACTTAGCTAATATAGCTAAAAATTGTTTATATCACTAATAGGTCTATTATATTGACTTATTATTTATTTGATATAAGTCTATCAATGTATTTTCTATTACACTAACAGCTGGTACTAGTACGAAGAAATGAGCGAAGTATAATGCTGTACTTATTTGTCCAAACTCTATGAATGGAGTTTCAACATGTTTTGCTCCTAATTGTTGTAGTACTAAGAAATTAGCTACAAAGATGTAGAATAATATTTTACTTAAAGGTCTGAATTGTAAACCTTTAGTTCTACCTAGATCTGTATAAGGTAAAGCTAATATAGCTACTAATGCAGCAAACATAGCTATAACACCTAATAATTTATTAGGTATAGATCTTAATATAGCATAGAATGGTAGTAAATATCATTCAGGTACTATAGCAGCAGGTGTTTGCATAGGATTAGCTACCACATAGTTTTCACTATCTCCTAATACATTAGGCATAAAGAATACGAACATACTTAATACGAAGAAGAAAATAAAAATTGTTATTAGATCTTTGAATAAGAAGTAAGGTGCGAAAGGCACTCTGTCATAATATCCAGGTACTCCTAATGGGTTACTTGCTCCTGCTGATTCATGTACAGCTATTAAATGCATTAAAGCTAATGCAGCTAATACAAAAGGTAAAACAAAGTGTAATGCGAAGAATCTGTTTAATGTTGCATTATTAACAGAAAAACCTCCTCATATGAACTCAACTATGTCTTGTCCTATTCATGGTATAGCACTTATTAGGTTAGTAATAACTGTTGCTCCTCATAATGACATTTGTCCGTAAGGTAATACATAACCCAGGAAACCTGTACCCATCATTAATATTAAGATTATTGCTCCTAATATTCATGCTAATGTTCTAGGAGCTCTGTATGATCCATAGTATAATCCTCTTCCTATGTGTAAGTACACTAAGAAAAAGAAAGCTGATGCTGTATTACTGTGTAAATAACGAACTAATCAACCGTTATTCACATCACGCATAATATGTTCTACAGAGTTGAAGGCTTCAGCTACACTAGGATTATAATGCATAGCTAATGTTATACCTGTTATTATTTGTATTCCTAAACATAATCCTAATAATGAACCGAAGTTTCATAAATAGCTTATATTACTAGGTTGTGAGTGATCAATTAAGTATGCATTAAACAACTTTAAAAAAGGATGACTTTTTAATATTCTCATAGTTTTATTTATAAATTAAATTAAAAATTGAATACGTATATAGAATATA
The DNA here is from genome assembly GCA_000222935.2 of Aciculosporium take MAFF-241224. NCBI lineage: Eukaryota > Fungi > Ascomycota > Sordariomycetes > Hypocreales > Clavicipitaceae > Aciculosporium > Aciculosporium take. The sequence continues at coordinate 17,170 of AFQZ01000451.1, forward strand.
CTATAAAGTATATTTACTTATATAACATAAGTTATATATGTATTTTATCTTATTATATATTATAAAGCAAAATATAAATGTATATTTATACTTAAAAATATATATACTGCATAATATGCAAAAAATTAATATTATAAACTATATAACGTAATAAAAGTTGATATATTTTGTTTTTATAGCGCATATTTTTGTAACCTAGTTCCTTGCTTTAGCTTGCGCAATATAAAAAATATTCAGAATATTTTTACTACTTTAGTTATTTAGCTTTGTGACAAGTTAATAATTTAGCTTACTATCTATTATAAAAAGAATCCTAAATTCTATGAACTTTAAAAAAAATGTAATTAATCTTATTTACTTATGTATATATAAACTAATTAATTTATTTACCTTTCTGTAAACTTCACTAACAATATCTATATTTTTAAGTAGAAAATCAGAAATAAATAGAGCAACTAAACTAGCAAACACTAAAAAATACCCTATCTATCTACATTCATATTCTATTATATTTACCTCTGTAACATAAACATTTAAGAATTAAATTAAAAAATAATGGCTTTAGCTGCTTCCTATTTTTTGTTTCTTACTAGCAGGCTTCGCACCAGTAGCACAAAAATAAAGGGTACCATAAATATTTTTAAATATTAAGTTTCATTTATTTTCAACTATCATAGTTGATACATATAAAATCATCAAAGCAATAGGTAAATATATAATACAAATATGTAAAATAAAATTAGCTTTAAATAAGCTAATAACAGCATACAAATCTGCTCCTGGTTCAATCGAAAAAGCAGCACCTCTATTAGTATACGTAGGAAGAGTCGTAGGATTTTATTTTACAACGGTTGTTCCTTCATTATCTGCATTACTTTTAAAAAGGCTCCTTACATTATTAATAATAGTTACAGTTACTCCTTATATTACCGTTCTAGTAGCCTTAATACCTATCTTTCCTGTAGGAGAAAGTCCACTAGCTTTAACTAAGCTAGCACCACCTTTCAATCCTGCACCTAGGGGCTCCACCAGTACCAATGTTAGTAAGTACAGTCACTACCGTATTAGATATATTAATAGAATCTTTAATTTGAAGATTCTCTTTACATCTGCAATGTTAAGCTTTATATCAGGTTTAGGTAAATTATAACTCTATAGGACCATAGCATATGCAGTATGAGTAAATAAATATAATAATAAACAAATAAGCAAAACCAAAAGTTTTAAAATATTCCCTATTCAAGGATAAAATAGCTAATTTTTTTTTATTAGGTATACTGAAATACCCTTCAAATAAGCAAAAAAAAATATATATAGTACTAGGTACTATAATATAAAGATTTTAATGATCTAAGTTTATCATAAATAATTTTACATAAAGCCCCTTGTTCACTCGCCCTTTTACCTACCTCCCTACATAGTCCTAGGGTTTTTTATTAAATTAATAGCATTACTAAGGCTCACTTTAGTAAACACTTATTTTTATATTAAGGCGTTAACTTAATATTCCACCAATTACTAAAAAAAAATAAAGTATAAAAATTAGAATCGAATCTATCTAAATAATATAAAATAACAAATTATTGTTATCTATAGTAACATTAAGCTTCTTTACCTACTATTACATAATTATTTATTCCTAATAAAAACTACTAAACATGCTACTGTTATAACATTTATTAAATCTAAGTAAACAGAAACAAAACTAAATACAGCTAAGTAGAAACATACTCCAATTAAAATATAAAGAGCGTAATCTGTTACAACTCCTTTACTTAAGCTTGATATAGTTTTACTTGTTCTTACTAATAAAACGTTTAATCCGTAAGGACCAACCCATTCTATACTTCCTTTATCTAATACTTTAGTTGTTTGACCCCCTAAGTCTAATACTGTATTAACTATATATTTATTATAGAATAATTCCACTAAGAAACGTTGATTGAAAAAACCAAATACGTAGTAACCTAATCTAGATAATTTGAAGTCAGTAACAGATTTAGGCATAAATTCTGGATAGATTATAGCTAAAGCTGAGAAACCTACTGTAAAGAAGAATGGTAATAATTTGAATAAAGTAGGTACAGCGAATTCTGTATTTATTAATATTTCATGCATTGGGTGTATGAATATACTATTATCAGTAAAGAATCCAGATCCTAATCCTATAAATATATCTTTAGTTAAGAATCCGAAGTATATAGAGAAAATAGCTAATATAACTAACGGTAAGCTTAAGAAGATATCACCTTCATGAGCATTTTTGTAGTAATTAACGGGTCCATTAGGATTAGCTAAGAAAGTTAAGTATAATACTTTAACTGAATATAATGTAGTAAATATTGCACCTATAGTAGCAATAAAATAAACATTAATACTACTGAAATGATATTGACCGTAAGCAGATTCTAATATAAAGTCTTTACTGTAGAAACCTGTCATGAATGGAAAAGCTACTAAACTAAGACTAGCTATTAAAATAACTGTATAAGTTAAAGGTAAGAATGTAATTAGTCCACCATATCTTCTTAAATCTTGATTATCAGATACAGCGTGTATAACAGCACCTGCACCTAAGAATAATAATCCTTTATAAAAGGCGTGATTAATTAAGTGAAAAATAGCTATATTATATGAAGATAACCCTATAGCTATAACCATCATACCTAATTGACTCATTGTAGAATAAGCAATAATTTTTTTGATATCTTGTTGGAATAATCCTATTAAAGAACTAAATACTGTAGTAATAGCTCCTAATCATAGACATATTAATAAAACTGTTGAACTGTATTCTATTAAAGGGGATGAACGCATTAATAAGTAAACTCCAGCTGTAACCATTGTAGCTGCGTGTATTAAGGCTGATACAGGTGTAGGACCCTCCATAGCCATAGGTAATCATATGTGAAGACCTACTTGTGAGCTTTTTGCCATAGCACCTATTAATAAACAAATACCTATTATTGTTATAACATTTTCGTTAATGTAAGGAGCAACTGAGAATACTGTACTATAATCTAAATTCGAAACTTAGAACTTTTCAGCTATAACTGGACTATATCTTCACCCCTTAAGGGGGGGGTATAACGTGTAGTCTCTGAGGAACCCTTAAATAATCAAGGATTATTTTTAGTTTCCTGCGGATTATCCATTTTCATCCTATTGTTGTTACAATTTTTAGATTCTATTCTTTTTAATTTTTAAGCCTTGTGTACGCAGTTATATAAAGTTTTCACAATAATCTATAAAAAGACTTTAGGACTTTCCCGCATATAGTTATATAATAAGAGAGACATTACTGTCTCCCACGGCAATTTATTTAAATTGTAAAGAATTCAAATGTGAAAAATCAAATATTTTTTTCTTAGTGTTAAACTCATTTTTAATAGCTTTTATTTTCTCTAAGTTCTCTTTACTTAAAGATCCTCTATGAAGATCTTGAACAAGACATCAATCTTTATATGCAAGGTACTTAGATGAATACAAAGGATAATTATCCAAATAAATACGAAGTATTTCATGGCTTCTTGAGTTGTGAGCCACCGCTGCGAAAGCGTGAAATACTTTATCTTCGGTTTTTCTAGTTCTAGTGTATAGATTTACGGAAAAAAATCCGGCAATTTCGCTCATAATATTAAAAAAGCTAGATCCACCTTGTTCTAAAGTAACCTCTCTCGAGTAATTTTGTTTTACTTCTATTCGAAAAGAAGTTTGAACACTTGTTCTTAAGAATACTCCATTTTTCTTACGATCGTAGATAGTTATACCGAAACACCCATCGGCGTCTGTAAATCCTGCTAATCAGCTATTACTATCTAAACAAGAAGAATCTATACCTAATAACGGTATAGAACTATTATCTTTTTCATTTATTCAACGAATAGCTCTATGTAGTGCTTCTATTTTAGGTGTACGCATATGACCATTAACTAAATTGATTATTTTTAATACTTCTTGTTTAGCTAAAATTTGTAATAATACATGACCTGCACTAGATCTATCTATAATTTTTCCTACTTTTAAGCCAGTAGATAATTTTTCTGCTAAAGGTTTATCGTTAATATTAAAAGCAATAATAATCTTTGGTCTGTACTCTTTTTTTTGTGTATTTTTATCGTGAACAGCTATGTGCCCATCTCCTTCGATTAACCCTGCTAAATATGGAGCAAAAGATGAATTAGAATACTTTCTAATAGTAGTACTAGATATGGGATTAAAATTACTAAGTAACGGACCTAAGCAAATATTAGTATTATTAAAAGAATACTGAGTTAATGAACTAATTTTTTGTTTTTTGTCTTTGAAAATTTTACAATTTTTTCTGTTACCTAAAGATCATAATAATATGAACATTCCAATTGTTAAGAAAGCATCACCAACTCTATTAGTTAAGAATGCCGAGAATGAACTTTGATTAGCTGCAATTCTAGTGAATCAGAAACTAATTAAAAGGTATGAACAAACTCCCACACCTTCTCACAGTGTATACTGAAACTTATTTTATATTTAATTTATATAACATCTGAGGAATAAAGTAAGGTTTAATATTTGTAATTAAGTTATCCATACTTTTTTTACTAATTCTAATTCTTCTATTAGTAACCCCTGCACTTGTAATACGTTTATTTAAACTAGCTTTAATTCCTAATTTTGAAGCTAAAGCTCAAATTAATAACTCTTGTTCCTTAGTATAATTCTAAGTACATATGTATATAACCCCTTCATTTTTATTAAAAAACCCATCTCCCATAATGAGCTAACCCTCTAAAAGTTATTAATTCTTCTATATTATTAGGTATTATTTTTATTTTATCATGATAAAATAAATCATGATATTTAAACATGGAAATCTTAATGTCCTAATGTTTATAGATTTATGTATATTACCAGTTACAGAATGAGGTTTTATTGTAACAATGGTGGGTTCACTTTTTATCCTCGGAGCTAATATTTTATATAAAGTTAAAACATAACTTTGTTGATCCGGATAAACATGTTCAATTCTAAATATAGTATTGAATTTGGGTTTTTTCTTCTTAGTATCGAAGTAAAAACAAGACAACCCTCTCCTAAAATTATACCTATAATTGATTCTCTTTGTTCTTTATTTAGGTCATATTCATTTTTATAGTTATTTGAAAGTTCACAGGGGGGGGAGCTTAGCAGAACTAGTACTATTTAAACGTTTAAAGCTGTATATTTTATATAAACGATAATTTATAAATAAGTTTCACATTATTTTATTCTCATAAAATACTGGACTATATCTTTACCATTTTAAGGTGAAAATCCTTAAAGAAGGTATTCCACGTATAGTCTCTGAAGATCTTAACAAAGTTAATTTCCCTGCTGATAGTCTTTGAAAGATGTTCCAGCAATTTGTGGAATGTTAAATTATATATTTTCATATATAAAAGGCCGAGAAACCTACGAACATCACTAAGTAATTGTTACCTGTTACTAATATGATCATCATAAAAGTGAACAAACTTAAGTAACTAAAGAATCTTTGACTGTGGGGGTCATGACTCATATAACCTATAGAATAAAAATGAACTAAAGTACTAATGACTAGTACAGGTATTAACATTGAACAACCTTAGTTAACCTGGCCTTAAGGTCACCTCTATACAGAGGAATAGACATTAAGAGTAGTTTTCTACTTAGGAGTTTATTACCTTTGCGGTAAGGCTATCCACTATGCGTAGTGTTTTTGATAAATATTTCCTCCCTACGATATCGCACTCGTTCTAAGGTCCGACTGTACATTAGGACAGACATTTCAGCCTAGCCCTGGTGAACCAGTCTGTAGCGACATTTATAACTGCCGACGGTCTTTAACTATATCCTTATTAACCGTTTTCACCTTTTTATATAAGAATAGAATTGTTTGATTATAATCTTACCCAATTCCTAATTGTACCCTAGCCATATTACAACACGGCTATTCATATTACTTCATTAATATAACTAATCTATTCCTATTTGTTGATATTAATTCAGCTATGTGGGTACCAACCATTATAATATTTAATGGCTGAATGTTTATTCCTTTGGCTGCAATATAAGCCCTCCTTTCCGTAAATCCTTACGATAGCCTACGATTACCTTAGCTCATGAAACTCTTTAGTGATAGGTAGAAGTAGCCACAGGCTACCGGGGTAAAGGATAAAGAATTTGTATAGTGCTAGGTTAATAAGCTAGGTATAGGTCGGATAAAAAGTACGTACTCTTTTAATTTTATGGTTTTTAATTTCTATGTACTCACCTTTTAAGACTTCATTGTCTAAGTATTTACTTAAAGTGTCAGGATATAATCCGACAACTGAAGCAGCTTCGCTTAAAGAATTCACCAAGTAAACCCCACCATCTGGTTCACATATTTCATATACACAAGAAACTAGTTTGGGTAGTACTTTTTTTGTCTCACGATCTATCACTCTTCCATCTAAAATACGTTCAATTGTAACTGGAACATGTAATAGTTTTTCTAACTCTTCTTCAGTTAAAGCTACAACTACCCCTTTATAGGTTGACAATCTAAAATTATTCATTGTATAGGATAATTTTAAGATTAAGGCTCTGATATCTTCTTTCCTGTGTGCTCCATCATAGATAGCTTTACAAATAATTTTAAAATCCTTAAAATCTATACCTTTCTTGGTTAAAAATTCCATATTCGCAAAGAAAGGTATCAAATAATTATTTAAAACATTAATGTTTTTTATAATAAGTGTTACACTACTTTTACTATTGGTATTTCTAGCTTTTACTTCAGCTACTGTTATAATTGAGGAGTTTTTTAACATATATGTAGAATATGCATCAAAACCTAAAGAATTTTCTAAAAATTCCTTTATTTTAACAAATAGCGGTAGTTGAACTCCGGTGTTTTCAAGGGAAAAAACTGGAATTAAATTATCTCTTCTTAAGTAAAAAGACCCATCTCCCTCAATGAATCCTACCAGTCAACTTTTAGTTATGACAATCTCAGAATTTTTGGGCCTATCAAAATTTAAACGATTATACTTCATTTTATTTTTTAATTCTAAGATTGTATCTTTTACCATGTAAGGTTTTAAATCTTTATCTCTATTCAAATAAAAATGGAAAGCTTTCTTAAAATCTAAATAATCTAGATATTTTGAAGTATTTAAATTATACTTATCGAATATATTTATTAATGTAGCAATTCCTTTTTGGTCTGTAACATTAAATATACATTCATCTTTATAAAGACGAACTCCTCCGATCCCTAATACGTCTTTAATATATCTTAAAACCTTTTCGTCATCTTTATGTAACCCTATCTTAAACAAGAATGAAAAACTAGAAATAGTTAATTTATCTTTTTTAAATTGACTATTAATCAAGAAATTTCCTTCAGCGTCTGTGAATCCTACAAATCATTGTAGAAACTCAGAGTTAATATAATCCTCCGCCCCGACTTGCTTTATCTTACTAATTGTTGAATAACACAATTTTTTACTAGTATAGGGATAGCTGTACGGAAATACTTTTAATACATACACATTAAAAGGAAAGGGTAAATAAGCAGGGTTAGCATTAATCTTAACTAAGCTTCCTTTTCTCCCTATTCTTATATTAGGAATAAACATTTTCTTATACAGTTGGATTAAAACCAACACAGCTTCTATCACTATTAAGATAGCCGCAGAATAAACTGTTAAGCTATCAAATTGGAAATTTCACACCATATTAAATGATTCACTATCTAATCATTTGAATAAAGTAATAGAAACAGGGTTGTTACTAAACCCTATTTCAAAGAAACCGATAACGGCTAATACTGTAGTTGCCAATATACTTGAACAACCAATTATACGACTACCTGTCACACCGACTTTTCTACCAAAAAATCCGGAAACTATAGACCCTAATAAAGGTAATATAATGATACTTAAATACATTATTTATATTCTATTGCGATACTACCTCTTCGTTTTTCCCCTTTTACCTTAGAAATCTAATTCCTTAGGTGGGCTGGGTATTTCCATAACTTTTCAGTTATGCCTGACTATATCTTAAGCAAATAATTCTTTACCAATCTCCATTTAGTCGATGAACTGCATACCTATTAAAAATTGGCACTTGGCTGCGGATAATCTATTTCATTTCTTCATACAAATCGTTTTTACCGTACAACGAGTCATTACCTGTCCCATTAATTCCATTACTGTATTAACTTGGTAGATTTGTCTTTAAGAACTTCCCGCAATTTGAAGATTTTGCCTTAAATAGTAAGACTAGGCGAAGGTTCTCTTCACCTTGACCAATATTCTTCTAGCCCTTGTACTAATTATTGTTATTAAGATAGTTATTTTATAATTTTATATTTTAATTTTAATATTTTATTTAAACCTTTTTCGTGTCTTTATCTTTGTGCAGCTGGTGCAAAGCCAGCCAGCCAACCAGCCAGCCAGCCAATCAGCCAGCCAGCTAGCAAGCAAGCAATAAAGCTAAAGCTATTTAATGTTCTTTAAAAACTGCATGTTTGTTTGTTTGTTTGTTTGTTTGTTTGTTTGTTTGTTTGTTTGTTTAAAATTTATATCATTTGGATAGTTACATTCTACTAGATATTGTTCAAAGAAAGGAATAATGTGTTCAATTAGATGATCTATTAATGTAACAATACAAACATCACGATTTTTATAATTATTTATACAACCACAATAAAGGATAAAAGTGAGGTATTACCACAAAATTAAATCTTTAAAAGTACTAACTCTAAATTCTACAGTAGATTTATTATTAGGTTCAGATCAATAACCTATACCTCCTAATAATTTTTGTATTCATTTAAGTCCCTATCGTTTTCTTCCGAAGGAGCAAGCCACGCATCTTTATTTGAATTATAGGTTGAACTGTTCAACCTGTTTTATATCTAGAATTTTTAAGAATTGTTAATACAAAAGAACTCTCAGTATCCAAAGCCGACTTATAACCTGGTATCTAAAGTTGAATTACTATTTTTAATTGTAGAATACTTTATTTAATTCAATAAAATTATATTATTTTTATCATAATTAGCTTTATTATTATTTACTAAAGCTATATAATTAGTTATATAAGAAGAATATTTTAGTCTATAAAAGGCTACTAAAATAGCCAAACCTAAAGCAGATTCTGCACCGGCAACTACTATTATGTATATAGCATATGTTTGCCCTATTATATCATCAAGATTAATAGAACTTATTAATATTAGGAATGTTATAGATAATAGCATTATTTCTATTGAAATAAGCATTAATATTATATTTTTTCTATTAAATACGAACCCTAAAATTCCTATTAAAAAAAGTACTAAAGTTAAACTCATTTTTTTTTTATTAAATATTTAATCCAATTATTCTACCTCCGGCTTTTTAGTTTTTTCAATGCTTGCTTGCGCGCGCAAAGTACACAGAAGTAAGGATACATGCTTAGTATAGATATTATTAATAAAAATACACTAAAGGCATTCTAGACTTGAACTACAATTATGATGGCCGTAACATCAAGTTTTACCATTAAACTAATACCTCTTTTTATCTGATAATGAATTTATCAGTTAAAATATGCAATAATGCTGTGCTTTAATTAAGCATTATATAATCAGTGAACAAATTTGTCTATATTTACAGATTCTATAACTATAGGCATTGAACTGTGTAAGATTCCACATATCTCTGAACATTGCAAGTTGTCTCTACGTTTATTCAATGTAAGGTACGAATTTTTTAGCTAACTTATTAAATTAGCGTTATAATATATTAAATAAAATATTTTTTTTTTGCTGCTCCGCGAACTAAAGCTAAAGCTCTATCTAGTTATTTAAAAGAAAAATAATCTTTATAAATTTTACCATCTTTTAAACGAAGGTATAAAGATTTTCTATCTAGCTTGGTGTTTAGAGTATCAAAGTATTTAATTGTATCAATAATACTTTCAAATTCTTTCTCTAAATCTGCTCCTTTATATAGGTTTATTTTTTTTTTTTATTAATTTTTAGTGAATCTAAGTCTTTATTATCTTTGAATTTTTTATATTCATCAAGAATTAATCCTACTTCTTCAAAATTATCAGGTAAAGTATTATCTGAGTATTTACACAAGAAATTATGAAATACTTTTTCATCTTTTATATATTTAGTTAGAGTGTCTCTTTTAATAGTTAAACCTAATTTTCTTAAATATTCAATACAAGATGTTAAAGAATCGAAATTTAAAGTATGACCTGAAGAATCTACAAATGTATTTCCTTTTTTAATTACTAATTCCACTGAAATACTTCTACGAGTACCTAATTTATACATATCTTGTCTTTCTTTTTGCATCATATCTACTAAATCTTCTATAGAAATATTGCTAATTAAAGCAGTAGGAATAGGATAACTTAATAATAAGAATTTATTAAGATATGGTATTTTTGAATCAACATATTTTTTACTAGTTTCTGTATGTATTTTTAATATTCTTTTTAATTCTATTTTTGATTTAGCATGATAATAAAGAGTACTACATCCTAGATCATAAACATAAACAGGATCACCTTTTGAAGATCCAGCGTTTACAACTCTTAGTGTATTTAAGTTAAATTCTTTATCTAATAAATAATACTGTTCTAATATTAAGGAGTCTTGATTACTAAATTTTTTATTATCTAATTTGAAGATTCTTAATTTAAAAGCTTTTAGTCCCTCTTTATGAAGTAAAGGTAAAAATTTCCCTACTAAAGGAAAATCTCCTTTTAAATAATAATCCAATCTACGTCTTAGTAAGTTAGATGAACCTACATATTTCTGATCTGAATCTCTATGTATAAAGATATATACACCTGAGAAACCTTTATATTTAGATTTACCAGTTAATTCATCTAAAAGTTGATGATCTTCCGGTGTCGATATAGGAAGGTTAATTTCAATACCTTTAACTTTTAATAATTCTTCTAATTTTGAATCAGTTACTCTTAAATTTTGATTTAATAATACTTTATTGATAACCGAGGAAGTAGTAGGTTTTTCACTATTTATATGTTCTAACGCTAAGGACTCGGGGTTATTTACTAAAGGTCTAATCGAATTAAAAGATCTATATGAGCTAAAACATCTAGTTAAGGATACAGCAGCTATAAAGCCTAATCCTACACGTTTATCTAATATAAAGTGATTAGTAAAAACACTTTTACTAATTGGATCTTGCAATACTACAATAGTCTTTCTTTTGAAAGACAAGTATTTGTCTTTATTTTTAGTTTACATTAAATTAAGTTTAGCAAACTATTGTAGAAATCCCTAAATATAATTAACGAATGAATATATATCTATTTAACAAAAAATACGAATATTCATATTTCTCTGCACTTTTTCAAGAGGGGTCTGACTATACCTTAAGCATTATTAATAATAATAAGACCAATCACCGTCTAGTCGATGAACTGCATACCCTTACCCTTAAGGCAGTAGGTACTTGGCTGCGGATTGTCCATAAAATTATCTATCTAGATTTTACCATACCACGAGTCATTACCTGAGCCATAAGTTATGTTACCATACTTACTTGGTTTAGATAGCTTTAGGATGTTCCCGTCAATTTGATGATTTTTAACCATAGGTTCACTACAGTTTTGGCCATTCTTCAATAAGACCATAGAATACACCTTCTCTGTTAATAAATACTGATACTTGATTTAATCTACCTGGATATGCATCTGTTTTTATACCTAATGAAGGACATGTGAATGAATGTATTACGTCACCTGATGTTATAACAAATCTGATATGTGTTAATTCAGGAACTATTACTCTGTTATCTACTTCTAACATTCTTAATCCACCGTCTTCTAAGTCAGATTCTGGTACGATGTATGAATCAAATTCTATAAATTCTTCATTAGAATCTATAAAATCAGGGTATTGGTAGCTTCAATATCATTGATGCAGTTGCAATAAACAACTTGTCGACTGTACATTAAGCAACTGTAAAGTTACCCATAAGTGACCCAGTCTGTGGCAATAAACAATAAAAAACAAATTATCTACTGACAGTCTTGTATTATTATTAGATATTGAATAATAATAACATATTAACTGTTTTCACTCATGTCGCCTAAGAGAAAATATTTTCTCTTAAAGATCCCTGTAGAGATCTTAGATATTAATGAATCGAAACTTTCCCTAATAAATAGTTAATAAATTATGGCTCTATTAATATATTACTTCTTTCTGTTAATATCACGACTATTATATATATATATTGAAGTAATAACTCCCGTTAAAAGAACTTAGACTTGTTCATTTTTTAAGCCTAATTTATATTTCAAACTAAAATGCATAAAAGGTAATAATATATTTCTCAACTTAGGTATAGATTCTTTTGTAATGTATATGGAGTATCTACCTTCAATTTTTTGAACAGTACAATTTAAATTATAAAGTTTAGTTAACATATTAGCTAATAGTTTAACTTCTTCTAATTCAAAACAATTTGTTGCAATTCTAACTCCATAATTAGCTCTACAACCATCATCCATAATTCATACAGCTAAAGCTAAAGGAGTTAAATATTGTTCTATTTGAGGGTTTATATATTTTGTACCTTTTTTATAAAATAATTTACGTATTCAATTAAAACTTCTAAAGGTAAAAGTATTAAATTCATAACCATAATATTCCATATCTTTAAGTTTTCTTGTATATCTTCTAGGTTTTAAATTAGAACAATAACCTCTTTCATAGAAAAAATTATAAAGTCAGAACAAATAATCCATATGTTTGTCACTTTGTCTATAACAAATTCTAGTACCTTCTATTGTTCTTGCATTAGCATAAGCATCCCCTAATAAAGAACCTACAATTACAGATAAAACTTCTATATTGTGAGGTCCTATTCTACTAGAAGCTCTTACTTTAGTATGAAATGTTCTAATAAAAGCAAAATTAATATAATGGTTTAAATTTTGTAGTTTTATATTAGGACTTATAAAATTCGTATCTTTGACTTGAGCTAGTCTATTAGATACTAAAGTATTGTTTTTTTCTCCATTTCTGGCTTCTTTTATTTTATTTAATATATATAATTTAAGGCCACCTAACAAAAAGAGACCTTCAGCTAAAACTGTCATTGAGGGATCGTTCACTTCATCCATTAAATATAATAATTTAAATGAAGGGAATGCAATTAATATTAATATAACAGCCATTTAGTCAAATTTATCTTGCCTATCATAATAAATTTAAATTTAAGACTTTTCATTTATATTTCTTCTAGTATTCATATTTCCTTTAATAGTTTGTAGTTCATTAATACCTCAAACAGTTAAATGCTTTTTTGATTTAACTATCTCTACTCCTTTAATTCAATCCTTTAAATCTAAAGCTTTTACGCCTTCTATAGAGTATGTTTGAAAAAAGGGAACTATTTTTTCTATAATATCTGTATGATTACTAACTTTAAAACTATATGTAGAGTTTCTACTATCTTTTTTTAGTAGTCCACAGTTAAAAAAAGAAATGAATTTTTGTAATAGTAATTTATCACGTAAATGTTGAGATACTTCAAACACTATATCTGTTCTATATCCTGCTTTGTACTCATTATTAGCTCTAACAACTAGAGAAAAATTTCCTTCCCCTGAAACAAATCCTGATACTCAATAAGGATCAGATATATCTTTATTTATTAAAGGTCTTGCTTTCTGACATACATCGGGAAAACTTTCTACTAATGATTTAGATAAACCTAAATTCATACCAGCTTTAAAGGATAATACTTCCATTAACCCTTCCATTTTTAAATGTTTTTTACTTTTCATAATATAAACTACCTCTTTAAAAAGTATATAGTCTGCTAATTTTTGAGTAATTAAAGGATATCTCTCAAAATGTGGTATTATAGTATCTATAATATCTTTTAGACAATCTACTCTAAAAGTACAAGTGTCTTTTGATATTACTATATTTCCTTTTCCTGCAAAAAATTCTTGTATACTTTTTATATTTTCTAAGTCTTTTATATGTAAAGTTATTTTATATCTTACATTTACATATCAACCTGTTTTAGTTGTGTTACTTTTAAGTACACTAACCACAAATGATCCCTCTGCATCTGTAAATCCTGTTATAAATCAAGGATCGCTTATGGAGGATTTGCAAGTTCTAGTTAAGGTTGAAAACTGTCTTTTATTTCTAATATGTTTAGAAGGGATTTTGACCTATGAATGCCTTTCGGTATTCTATGAGAGTACACCTTAAATATGGTAAATATTTTACCATATCAACTACCATCTACTCGTTGCTCTTTTACAATTAAAGGAATAAACCCTCTAATTGACTTAGATCCGCGATTGCCTATTGTCTTTCGACTATCTAAATAACTTGTTACCTTACCTGAGTAATTACTTCAGCCACATAGAACTTTTCAGTTATAGCTTGGTATTATTAGCTTTAAGGGTTCCCCGGAGTTTGATAGTTAAACCCGCAAATGTAACGTCCCAAGTTACAGTTTAGGTGTTATAGTTCATATTAATTCGATTAAAGTCTACTCTTATGCAATTTCTTACATAACTGGACTATATCTTACCTATTTTTATAGGTTTCCACGTGTAGTCTCTGAGGATCATATATAGTTTCCTGCTGATTATCCATTGTTACATCCATTAAGATTGTCACTATTATAAAGTACTTAAGGCTTTAGGAGTTTCCAGCATATAGTGGAATTTTATTCATAGTTATTTTAATTTTTTATAATAAGTTTAGATAAGAATTTATATCTATCTTTATATATTTCTCCAGAGTTTCTATATCTTATAATAGTACTACCGCTTATATCTAAGAATTTACCTGCTCTTCTAACAGAAATAAAACTACCTATCAATTTAAATCCTTCTGTTGAACATTTTTCATAAATATATATAGGATTGCCTCTTACTGAACTCATTTTCAATTTAGTTTCTTCGGTATGGATTCTACCTATAGCTTTTTGTCTCATTAGTTCAATAGTAGATTCTTTATGAGTTTTACCAAATAAATGATTATTTTCCTTTAATTTTTTAATACTCATTAACGTTTTAGTTTTATATGAAGCAGTACGACCAAATAAAGCTGATTTATCTTTTACATAAATTCCTTTTAAAGAAGTACTAATTTTATTTTTAGTTTCTTCAGTATGTTTATGATTAAGAGAACTACCTGCTATTTTTAGTGTATTATACTTAGGATTTAATGTATCAAAATAATACTGTTCTCTAATAACTAAATCTGGTATTTCACAATATTCTAAAATTGTAATAGAAAAATTAAATAAACCATATTTAATTAATGCTCTTGAAATAACTAAATTGTCTTTATGTTTTAAATAACTAAGGTTAAAGTAATTTTTAAATCTATTAGCTAGATTTATAGATTGCCCTATATATATGTCATTTGTTAATTTATTGGTAAACATATAAATACCTGACTTATCCTGGTTTTCTTTATATATATCTTTTCTTACTTCAAAGGCATTTTCATATATCTTTACAAAAGGTATATTATTTGAAGAGTTATTTAGTAAGGTACTATAAATACGTATATTATTATAATTAGAAATAGAAAACTTATTATTTTTGTAGCCTAGCTTGCGCATGGCTAGCAAATTAAAACACTTTTGAATAGGCACTTTAATACCGTGATTTAAGTATTTGTGAGATATAGGTGCTTTTGCAGCAGCAAAATTTCTTATTACTGAAAATAATACTCACCCTACTGCGAATAAGATTAAAACTAAATAATACATAATATTATCATGTAATTCTATTAATCCTTCCATTTGCTAAATAAATCAAATTCAACATTCAATTAATTAAATTATTATTCTTTATAAACAAAAGCTAGTCTAAAACTCTACCTGTATTCATATTAGTTTTAATTCGGATAATTTGGTCTAATACTTCTTTATTATGTAATTTATTTTTAAGTAATTTCGATATAAAACAAAAATCCTTAAAATCTAAAGCTTTTATACCCAAAATAGGGTATTTAATAAAAAAAGGTATAATTATTTCAGTTAAATCTGATCTTTTTGATACTCTATATACTATAGCATTCACAGAGTGTTTATATATCTTACCGCATCCCAAATATTCAGCTATATGAGTTATTAATTGTTTATCGCGGGTATGTTGATTAATTTGAAAGACCAGTTCGAAAAAATAATTATCTTTAGGATTTCTAATCTTAACTCCAAATGATCCTTCTCCACTAGTAAATCCAGCTAATCATTGAGAATTACAAATTGAAATCTTATATTTGATAGGTCTTTGGACAGGTATATAATCAGGAAAAGCTAATTTTAACGGTCCAGCTAAACCATTACTTATAGATGCTTTTATTGATATAATTTTACGTAAACCTTCTAATGTTAAATGCTCACGTTTAATTAATAATTCATAAGCTTGCTTAAATAAAAAATAATCTCCGTATTTCTGAGAAATTAGTGGAAATTTATCAAAATGGTTTAAAACGACCTTTAATTCTCTAGCAGAAAATACTCTAAACTCTACTGAATTCTTATTATTAAGATATATTTTTCCTACACCTAAAAAATTTTGAATTGCTTGCAATACAAATAAATCCTTTTTATGTAAATGTATTTGAAATCTAGGTTTAATTACTCAACCTGATTTAACAATATTACTTTTAGTAATACTTAAAACAAATGAACTCTCTGCATCTGCAAAACCAGTTAAGAAATAAGGATCTATTTTTATATCATAATTATTATTACTATCGCCATTGTTAATAATCAATGTAGAATAATTTATTTTATTAATTAATTGAGTAGTTAGGATTTTGTTTTGAGAATTTCTTTCGAAACCCTTTAGAGTACATCTTAAATAAGGCAAATTAATACCTCACCAACTACCGTTTACTCGTTGCTCTTTTACAATTACAAATTTTTGTTTATTATCTATAATTGACTTAGATCCGCGATAATCCATTGTTTTTTCAAACATCTTATGACTTATTACTATACCTGAATGATTAGTTCAGCCATAAATATATTTTCATATATAATTTAGTACCATAAGCTTTAGGAAGTCCCCGGAATTTGGCAATTTAATCCCCATAAATGATTTCCCAGATCATTTAGGAAGAGGAGTAGCACTGTCTTGAAAGTAAATACCTCAAGACACAGGTGCGTCAAATGATACAAATAAATTTAATAAATTTTTCATAGCTAAGCTTGTAATAATAATGAAATTTCTAATTATGTATATAATAAGAAATATTATATACTTTGTAGAATTTTTTTTTGTTAGTTAAACTAACATCCCTACCCACCCGATCCCTTATAATAAAAAAAAAATATTTAATAAATACGTATTATACTACGTATAATAAAAGTAATGACATCATTAAAGCGAATAACGCAGTGGCTTCTGAGAAAGCAAATCCTAAGATTGAGTAAGTGAATAATTGGTTTTTTAATGAAGGGTTTCTAGCAACACCTAAGATTAAACATCCGAATACTACCCCTATTCCTACTCCTGCTCCTGCAACACCTACTGTAGCTAATCCTGCTCCTAATATTTTTGATGATTGTAACATAATATTTGTATAATATTAAAAAATATAAATCTCGTAAATTGTTATGCTTTTTAGTTAGAAATATGAATTTCACAAAATAATAAATACTTTCAACTTTAAATTATGTTTATAATTATTTAATTATTGATTATTTGTTTTCTACAAATGTATTTACAAATTTTTTAGATTTGTTGAAATAATTGTATGATTGTCTACTATCTATTTTTAAGGCCCCTTTACCTAATTCGAATACGAACCCGGCTGTTATTATACCTATAAATAGTAATACAATAATTAAACCATATAGACCATTTTCGTAACCACTCATACCAAAAGGATATATCACTAATATTTCTAAATCTAATATTAGATATACTAATGCAAATATGAAGAATTTAACCCCGAATTGAGCTCTATTTTGTCCTAAGAAACTATGGAAACCACATTCGAAGATACTATATTTTTCCTGATAAGGGTTATGAGGTGCTAATACGAAATTAAGTATTAAAAATAAGATAGCTATAGCACATACAAGAATAAATAAGAAAGTTACGCTACTCATTTAACTGTTAAATAAGATTTGTACCAATATGGTACCCATGCTTAGCCATTCTTTATTTATGAATATAAATGATAATATTATTAATGTTATAGTAGATATAACAAAAGCTATTGGACTTGATATAGCTATGTTGTAGTATTTGAAGTTTACACCTCTAACTACATTTTTATTATTGTCTAATACATTACCTTTTAATGTTAAATTTTCTAATAAAGTATTTACTTTATAATCAGGTTTAGTAAAGAATATTTCTTTTATAATACCTAAGTAATAAATACCCCCTACTACACTCGTTAGTATAGCTACTAAAGATAAGAATACTAATCCTTTATCTAAAGCTGCACTTAATACCATCTGTTTACCGAAGAATCCTACTAGAGGTGGTACACCAACAAATGAGAAGATTGTAATAGCTAAACTTATAGCTAATACAGGATTTATATAGAAATAACCTTTTAATTGACTAACTAATTGTATCATAGCGATCTGATTTATCATACAAATAATAACATTTAGTATGCAAAAGTTAAATATAAAAAAAATGAAAATAGCTAGGTAAGCTATAGCTCTAATTATTTTTTTACGTCTCTACCTTTATTCATACCCCTTTTTAATTTAAATAATTCATTTATACCTTCATTCGTTAAATGTCCTTTTTCTTTCATTATTTCTACTGCTTTACTAAAATCTAAAAAATCATTATATTTTATACCTTGTAGAGGAATATTTAAGAAGAAAGGTAAAACTTTTTCAGATAAATCTTTAAATTTTAAAATTTGAAAATCAACTTTACTTTCTTTAAATCTTAAAAAGACCTTACCACAACTTCAAAATTTCACCAAACTATTCATAAATATTTTATCAATAGAATGTTGAGTTATTTGATATCTTAGTTGTACTTGAAGTCCTGTTTTTGTTGTTGATGATTTAGTTATTCTAATACTAAAACATCCTTCAGCTTCTGTAAACCCTGCTACTCAATTAGGATCTATAATTGAATTTAATAAAATTTCATCCGAACGTTTTGGTCTTATAACTGGAATAACATCAGGAAAGGCTTTTTTCAATGTAGTAGAAAGACCTCTATTCATAGAAGCTCTTAAAGATATAACTTTATGTAAACCAGAAAGACTTAAATGTTCTTTTTTATTTATCAGAGCTACTATTTCCGAAAATAATCTAAAATCTTCATGTTTTTTAGTTAGAAGAGGATATTTTGAAAAATGATCTATAATAATCTTTATACCTTTTGAAGATTGTACCATATAATTTACGTATTCTTCTTTATGATAAATTTCACCTACCTCTAAAAATATTTGGATTTTTTTCAATAAGCCCAAATCTCTTTGGTGCAACATAATTTGAAAAACAGGTTGTACAATTCATCCTATTTTTACTGAATTACTTTTAAATATTCTTACCGTAAAATTAGATTCACCGTCAGAAAATCCAGTCAAATATCAAGGATTTAAATTATTGAATTTAGGTCTATTACATAAATTACAAGGTAAAGAAGAATATAATCTTCTTAATGTTATTAATTGGTTAGAAGGGTTTCAGACTTGATAGTTTCTTTCGAAACCCATTAGAGCATACCTTAAATGCATTAATTTTGAATTAAAACATCTATGACCGTCTACTCGTTGCTCTTTTACAATAATATTTTCACATATTATTGATTTAGATCCGTGATTGTCCATTTTGTTTTCACTTATATTCTGACTTCTTACTATACCTGAGTAATTAGTTCAGCCACTCATATATTTACATATATGGCTTAGTATCAGAATCTTTAGGAGTTCCCCGGAGTTTGGCCATATATCCCTTAAAAGAGGTTTCCCACACCTCAAAGCAGGAGAATTAGTTTTATCCATTAATTCTTCTTGTTCTTTGTTATCACTAGTATAGCAATATAAAGAGAAACCTATAGCTACTAATATAATAAATACGTTTAAATTACTTATTGTATATTGTGTTAAATAGAATAAGAATGCTTGTGTTGATTCAACACTAGATATACCTAAAGCTAATAACATAAATCCTACGTGAGAGATTGTACTATAAGCTAATAATCTTTTTATTCTGAACTGAGTTAAACCTACAACTGTACCTACGATTAATGAGAACAATGAACTCATTAATAATAAGAATGTTCAGCTCATTTCTGATAAACTATTATTAGTATAGTAAACTAATTGTAATAATAGTATAAATATAGATATTTTAGCAATTAAAGCTACAAAAGTAGTAACTATTGTAGGTATTGCGTCATATACGTCCACGGCTATTAAATTTATCGTTCAAATTAAAGAAAAGAACAAATTTAAACTAATTTAAATATCTACCTCTATTAATACCTTTTCTTATTAGATGAATTTGATTTAATCCTTCTGAAGTTAAATGAGCTTTAGTTTGAATTATTTCTCCAACTTTCGCTCAGTCTTTAAAATCTTCAGACTTAATACCAAGTATAGAATGTTGTTTAAAAAAAGGTATAATATTTTCATAGTTATCTTTAAATGATTGACATCTATACTCCGTATAATCTTTATAAGAATAAGTTTGACCACATTTAAAAAAACTTCTGAAACTTTTTAATAACGATTCATCACGAATATGCTGAGTTATTACAAAAATTAAAGATACACGACTACCTACTTTTTGTAATTTAGATTTTCTTATACTAATTTTAAAAGAACCATCTCCTGAAACAAACCCAGCCATTCATTGTGGGTCTAACTCGGCACCATTAACAATTAAAGATGGTCTCGGATAAGGAATACTATTAGGAAAAGCCTCTAACAATGAAGATGTTAATCCCTTATTAACAGAAGCTCTTATATTAATTATTTTCTGTAAACCTTCAATAGTTAAATGCTCTCCTTGTT